>CAJNDV010000681.1:52566-73419 GCA_905221635.1 Symbiodinium sp. CCMP2456
CCACCAGGGCGTGGTGTTCTGTATAAGCTTTAAATCCTTGGCCTGCGTTGGCTTTGGTCACAGGGACATCCTGCTTTGTGCCGGCACGACCAACCTCGAAGCTTGGAAGAGCTCAGCCACGTGCAGCAGTGTATGCGCTGCGCAGTGCATGCAGCGCGGCTTCCGTGGCCGTCTCGTTCACTTCCTGCATCAGCTGGCCAAGCCTCGGAGTTCGCAACTGCAACCCACAAAGCTCGTGCAGACGCGCGCCAAAGCTCCGAGCCCAACTTCGGCGCCGTGAATCAGAATCCATGAATCCTGCGACACATGCGTCACGCGTACTGTAACCTGTAGTTGTCATGTTCGCAACATGTCATGGGCGACCGAGGGCAGAGTGTCGCATGATTGAACTTCTGCTCCGATGATTCGGTACCTTCTTTCCGTTGGGCTTAGGGATCCCTCATCCGTGACAGGACTCTGGGCTTTGGAAGCGGGTCGGCTTTGCCCTTGGATCGAGTACAAAACCATTGCAAAGAGACCAGGCCACTTGTGTAAGGGATACCAGTTTTATTCCAGAGTTTGTGCAGAACACTAAACGCCCAGTTGCTCCCAGTCCCGAATCTCTTTGGAGACATCTAGCGAGCTGCTCCGGCTCAACTGCAGCCAGCCTTCGCGCAGCACTGCTGCAAGTGGCAAGCGGCATGGACAAGCTACTTGCTCTTGCCTGAACGCCGCCATCCTCGCACACGTTCTCCTGATTTGAGAACACCCAGCGTCCTCGCGCAAAGCTGACAGGGACTGACAGGGTTCAGCCCAGTTTCTCCCTCCCTATGGCCTACCCTTCACGCTGGCACGGTCACGGACAAAGACCATTGCATGCACAACCTGCACAACAGCTTCCCTATAGCCTCATACCACACTCACAGGACAAGAAAAAGTGGCCACGTGTTTTGCCAGGCAAAGGCCTGAAACGTTCTTAAGTTCTCATCATCCTCGGGAGGCCCACCAGAGTTGGGCTCAGGCTGCTTCGCGACCTGCACCACTTTTGCAGCTCTGCCTCGGCGTGATGCCGCGACAGACGCCTCGATACGTTCGTGCGCTTCGAAGGACTTGCCGCAGCGCACACAAATCGCTTTGTGTACCAGGAAGTTTGCATTGGCACCGACCGATGCCATCGCATCCAAATCTGCTACGTAGCCACGGCATTGGCTACTTTCGCACCCTCCACGAGCAGCACCAAAGGGATCGATGCTTCTCGCTGGCTCTGCCTCCTCCTCTTCAGTTAGAGGGCTGCCTGTTGTAAAATCTTGCCAAGGACCCATCAGCCGAAAATCCGCTTGCCCTGCGCTTTGTGCAGCCACGCGAACTCCAGCTCGCAGCTGGACTGCGGCGCCCGGAGGCAACCCATGCAGGGTAGCACCTGAGCTTTTGCTGAAGTGTGTCAAGCCTATGTAGGATCTGGCAAAGTGTTACATGTTACATCGATGAAGTTTACAGTTTAGGGCAAGTATGTCAGTGCCCGCCATGGCACGCGGCTGGAGACTCAGGGCGTACCCACTCTTCTTGAAGTCTTGCCCATCTCCTGCGCCGATAGGTAGCTCCTCGCCCGGAGTGAGCCTCCATTCGATGCTGTAAGCTGCAACATATGGGGGCTTGGGGGCTGCAAGACCTGGCCAGCTCACCACCAAGGCTTCACTGAAGACTTCCTCAGCTTGCAGCTGTGCCCAGGCCGGACTCAGGAAAACCTCCTTTGCAGAACCAGCACTTTTGATCGGAGCCCAACACTCGCCTCCAGCGTCCGCGGACGCTACCCGAATCCAGCTGGCATTGCCAGGAAACCCCATGACCGTCTGTCCCGCACGAAATGATCCTCCTGGTGCGGGCAGGGCCTGTGGTGCTGGCTCGCAATATGCTGGGGTTTCAGCTACCACAGTATATTCGACAGGTCTGGCCAGAACCTCCTCCGCAACCATAGCTGCACGGCGTATGGCAGCTTGACGAGCCTTCTGAGCAGGCCCCGCTTTTTTGGTCTCAGAGCTTGGCATGCCCGGGCTCCCTTCGCCCACGGGCTCAGGCTCGGGTCGCTGAGGCTCCGAAACCAACGGTTCCGTCGCTTCTGCCGCTTCCGCTTCTGCGGGACCTTCCGCTGCTGCTGCCAGAGGCACCTCTTCCAGGAGAGCTCCCAGGCCCCAGTCCTTGCCGTCCACCAGCACGTACATGGGGCCCTCCACCGCTTCTTTTTGCGAGTCTTTCTCAACTTGGAGCCACTCACCACTCAGAACCCCGAACACGCGTTCCCCCAAGGCCAGCCGACCTTTCGACGCAGACTCACTACTCCGACCTTCACGAAGGAAAACGCCGCCACGATGCACTACCTCAAACCAGGAGCTATGCCCAGGCTGCATCGTCTTTGCTTCATCTCCTGTGTCTGATCTCTCGCGACTGCCTTTGGAAGGCTCCGTCGCAGCATCAGAGCTTGCACTGATCTTCTCAGCTGGAGCAACGCTCTCAGATTCCTTCGGGCAGGCGGCTTCGTGATCCACCGCTTCTGCCGCTTCTGCCGCATCCGGAGAAGCGACAGGGAATTCAGCTTCAGCTTGCAGCTGCGCCTCCTGGGCCTCGGCCGTCTGAGACACCTGCACCTCCTCTGGCGGCTCCGGCGGTTCTGGCGGCTCTGGCGGTTGCTCCACCACAAAGTCAGACTGCCAGGGGCTCGTGATGTGCAAACTCCTCTCTTGGTCATTCACGAAGGCACCTCTGTTTCGACCCCAGACCCGACAAACCCAGCACGTTCCCCAAGAGCACATCCCAGAAATGGCCCGCGACTCTTACATCACCATGGCATCCCGTCTGAGTCCGCGGCTTATTCGAAACTGTACGTCCGCAGGACATGTCACGAGTGTGCACTCCTCAGCGTTCAGAAACTCACATCCAGAGGGACACCCCCCCAACAAACCAAAGACAAGCCAAGGAGCAGGGCGAGGAGTCAAACCGCAGCCCAGTGCTATGTCTGCGCCACGCTTGGTCCACTCCAGAGCATAGTAGACCGTACTCAAAGGAGAAACTGCCAGACCTGGCCAGCTGAGGTGCAGGACACCAGAGGGCGTCTGGGAGACTTTCAGTCGGCTCCAGGACGCCTCAAGCACCGGACGTCCAGGATCTTGAAACACCCAGTGTGAGATGAACTCAGTATTGGTCTCCGAGGCCACCAGGCGAATCCAATGGTGATGACTTGGATAGCCAACCAAAGCTTCTCCCTGGCTGATTGCCATTCCATGCATGTTTTCCCCGAGTTCTGCTGGACTGGCATAGCACTGGCACTCGCGCATCGCACGATACTCTATGCCTTGCCCAAGCAATTTCTCAGCTTGCCGGGACGAGTGCTCCATGCCACCCGTCTCGTCCTCTGTGGTCCTGGCTTCCTTCTCGACCAAGCTCTCAGCGGAGATCCAGGCTTCGGCTTCACCGCCCAGGAGCAGCTGCTCCTTACTCTCCTCGTCCAGCTTCAACCACCCAGACTTCACAGTGCCTCAGTCGGAGCGGGAGCCAAGGCAAAAGAACGCTTCACAGCAAAATCCCCCTGTTATCATGTACTGCATCTGCTCCCTGACTGAGTCGCAGCCAGATACCACGGTGCCTGAGTCCAGTAGTCCTGCACGCATCAGCAAGACAGCTCGCGCATGGCGCGCTGACAAAACCTCGCGCCTCTTGAAGAAGCCGATAGGGATGGTGCAGACAGTATGTTGATTGCTGTCGGCGAGAAGAACACCTTTGAAAACCGAGCCGAGGATGCACATAGCTGGCATAGCGGTCTTAATATCATCTCTTGCTTTCCGCCCTTCTGACGAGGTCCCGACCTTCTCCTCAAGACTTTCGTGCTCCGGCTGGACGTCTGACTGCACGGATGCCTGTGTTGGCATGCCATCCCCATCACATGCGGTCTAGTGACTAGTGCAGCCACTATCCATCCAATACATGGTTCTTGCAGGAAGAAGCAGGAGCGTTATCGTGCTGACGGAAACGCGGCGCTCTCTATGCCGCGCTTAGCCGAACCGCAATTGCTGGCGTGCTGTACATGGCTGGTCTGCTAAAGCAGCATTGTGACTGGGGAAGTGGTTGAAGCTGTCTTCCGACGTTGGCCCTTACTAGTCGTTACAAGGAGTTCTCTTCTGCGCTGTTCGGCTTCGGGCAAGCCGTTGCAAGCTACCTGCCTGAGGCCTTGTCTTGCATGGATCATGTAGCAAATTTAGCATCGACCTTGTTTGTACACTCCAAACGGGACTGACAATGATACAATGGTCCTGCGCAGAACGGCTGCATCTCAGCAAGTACGGGCTCACCTGCTCCACCGAGGATATGATCTGGGCACCGGTGAAGTCCTCCATGCCCTGCGTAGATTTGCCACGGCCATCGAGGGGCTTTGCTGCTCAAGACTTTGAGTCTCTGAGAGGCCTCGACCATGTCGGCTTGGACCTCCACCTGAGGCTCATCTTCGCCTCGCAGGGAATCCACACCCGTCGCGGGAAGTGCTTAAGATTTGTAGGTGCACCATCTTCGGCTTCCAGGAAGTCTTCCCAACGGGCATTGTCATCCACATCCTTCAGACGTGACCATGAGGACTCAGACCCTCCTCTGCACTCTTTCACTTTGATTCCGGTCCTCCTGGCAACGTCCATCTGCCTCTGTGCTTGCCTCTGCTTCCGTGGGATCCTGGGCAGACGCTTCCTTCAAAACAGGGCCCGCTACATGCCGCTCACCACAGAGATGCATCTCGGGCCTTCTCTGGCACAAGCTCCTCCCCCATCCTGTCATCATCCTGTTCCTCTGCGCACAAACCGCGCACGGAGCTCAGTTTCGCTTGTCAGATTTGCACAGCATGCTTCATCTTGAGGCCTCTTCCGCTTCCATATCGCTGGCGTTCGCAGCATCTGCCGACTGGACAGATTCAACCTTGGTCCATCTGAAGCTTTGCACCGTCCCACATCATGCTAGCGCAAGGACAGAAGCCTCCTCCTGGTCCTGCTCCTCCTCCTCCTGCTGCACGAAGCCGTCAGGGTCAGAGGCATCGGGCTGGTTCTTGTTCGCCTTGCACGACAATCGCTCGACAACTCTGTGATGCAAGGCTCTCTGATGACCTCGGAAGCTTCTTGCTCCACGTCCGCATCTGGCGAGACTTCTCGCGACAACGAAGCAAGATCCCGTATCACAACTGGCCACAGCCAAAGAGGCCTGCAGAGATCTGCTCCTCCTCATACGAAAGAGAGGCAAATCAAACAAATGCGATGCATGTATTGGTATTTACACGGAAGAACCACCCCAACACCTTGGCACCAGCCAGCCTCAACCACAGCACTGCACAGTGACCACTACTTGATTGCATACAACTTCGCAAGTGACTGTCTCGATATCTGAAACTATATCGCGGCGGCAACGACCACAAGCATCTGCAATTGCTCAGGGTGCTCTCCTTGACTGGAACAGGCTCTCCTTCGAGCTCTATGTGCTCCTACAGAGGAGCCAACAAGTCACAACGCTCGCCGTAAACTCTTCGGTTCACGCCAGTGCACCGCAACTGCATGACAAACAGAACACTCCTCATACGAGCAGCCGCAGCGGCGACATTGCTCAGCGTGTGTTGAGTGCAGCGTAGTCGCAGCCAAGAAGCCTGCTAGCAATCGTAGAGCAAGTTCGCTGGGGGAAGGTCATGCTGTCGTCCCCTGTTAAGGGTGGCTCCGCTGCACGAGGATCGCAGGCATCCACCTCGGTAGCCTGCAACAAGTGTTCAAGCTGGAGATGGTGTTCACGATCGTTGCAGATTCGTGCTCTCCGAGCCTCCAAGAAGGTCACGATCTCCAAGAGCCTCACGTCGGTGAGCGGATGGGAGCATCGAGGGTCAAACCTTCCGTCCTTCACATCCTCTCCGGGCAGCGGCGAGGCCGTCCGAATCTCTGTCCTGCCGGCCCGCATGAAACTCTCTCTGCAGTTGAGATTTCGAGATCAGGAGCTCCAGGGACCCAGTATCTCCAGCTCCACGAAGTCGATTTGTGGCCCAGTCACGCTGGCAAGAACTCGAACCTGCATCAACTTATGCCACATCTAAGGCACTTCTGTGCTGCTGTCCACAGATGGAGCCTGGATGCACGTGGCCTGGGGCAGGCCGTGCACCAACGCACGTGACGACGTGCACCTCGTTTCCCGAAGGCCGAAAGGACCAGAGATGACTACGGAACGGATAGGCGGATAGGCTCGGCTCGACCCGGGGCTGGCACTCCAAGTCGCCCGGCCTCGGACCGTCCTTGCAGCGCAGCACCGCATCTCCTCTTCTCCCTGAAGCGCTGCAGCCCGGGACCTCCGTCTGCATCTCCTCAGGCCGACAAGCCGATTTTGTGCGAGCCCATGCTCTCAAAGTGGACATGACCGAATTCTTGCCAACTTCTCAGGCTGCTTTTGCTGGCCAGGAGGATGTCCAGCCAAAAGACTTAAAAGACAATCCTATCTACACATCATGACGCCCGGGTTTGTCCTTGGGCAACCCGGGCACATGACACCGTATGGGATGCCGTCGCATGAGACTGCCGGCACGACTTGTCCCATCTGTCCGTGTTCAAAAGCATGGCGGGAGTTCCAAAATTTCTGTGCTCTCTAAAGGTAAACCTACGGAGTGAGACCGAGTGTCTCAAGATGGAAGTTGTAAGGAGCATCTTTTTGATGTAAGGTGGAAAACCGTCCCAGACTATAACTCTCGGGATCGAGATATGGCTCGCGTCCAGCAATGAGGTCTGCCACAAGTTGTCCACTTCCGGCTGCATGTGTCCAGCCTTCGCAGGAAGGCTCTTTTGCATCGGCCAAAAATCACTGTCACATGCTACTAACATGGCTTGTGTTGGCGTACGCTGACCTTTAGAACCATGCCCTGTGTTCAAGAAGAAGTTCGGCTTCGCTTCGCCGATGATGGGGACATCATCGGCACTGAGAGGACGCAGGCCAGTGTGGTACTCCGCTCGGTCCCAATCCAAACCTTGCTTGAAATGACAGACACACAAGCCGCAGCTCCTGCTAAATCTCACTCGCGTCTTCCGTGCACGAGCTCCAGTCGAGTCGGCCGTCGACGTCCCTCCCAATAGACAAGAGAAATTAACAGACGTGCATGCGTTAACACCGTACGACCGAAGCCGAAGCCTTTACAAACCCACAGCGCAAGCGACAGGGGACAGGAGCTTAAGCAAACTCCTACATGACAACTATCCATTACAAAGCTCCAACTACTTGCACGACGGGGTTTTTCCAAGTACCCCAGCTCCACCACGTCAGATGCGAGGGGCAGTCTGGCAAAAGCTTCTCTGCTTGCGCTGCCAAGATGGTCGCCCGATCAAGGTCAACGGAAGAATCGAACCCTGCAAATTCGGCGAATCCGGTAATTCGAACCAAATCAGGGCCCAAAGGTGCAAGGTACAGCTTGCTTGAATCCTGGACAACGTTAGAAGAGAGCTGCTGGACTCCAGGCTTCAGTGGGACCGTGATGGCATATCCCTTTACAGGAGCCATCGGCAATCGCAGGCCAAGCATGGCCGCCAATCCAGGGCTGCCAACACCGGCACAAAGAATTACATTCCTTGCCCGAATGGGTTTCTGCTCTCGCAACACGACCTCCCAAAGCCCACTCTTCTTTTGAAAACCTTGCACGGCAGAATCGTACTCGAAGCCAACACCGAGCTCTTGGCATTGACGCTCTAGGAAGTGAGTGAATTTCGCGCAATCCCCGTTGGTATCAAGAGGTGAGTAGAGGTAGAGTGCCTCGAGGCCCTGCCGACGTAGCCTTTCGGCGAGGTTGTCGCCAGCGCCCTCCATGTTCTCGTCCCGGACCACGTTTAGCGGAACCCCGGCGTGCTGGATCTGCTCAGATGCATCTAGACATGCCTGCAAGGCTGCCTTGTCCTCAAAGACCTCGGAGGCGGATGCAAGGCTTGGGGATATCCTGCAAAGGGATATCAGTAAGGGCTGCTTTCTTACTTTGCCGACCATCCCGGGCCTGAAGGGTCCCTTTTGCCTTCCGATCCATGTAACCGTTCAGCTCCTGATGGCTCCGCAGCAGACCCTCCAAGCAGTGCCGGGAGTAGCGCGCCATGTTCGCCAGACGTCTCGTGGTCCTCTTGCCATGACCTGGCCGACAGGATGCCAGGTAGTGCAGCCCAAAGAAATACGTATCGGAAGATAAAAGGGCTCTGGGATGGACTTTCAGCGGATGCCCATGCTGATAAAAGGACTTGAAGACCTTCGGGATCAGTTGAGGCCCAGTCCAGGGCAGCCTTTGGCAAGCTTTGCGTCTGAGGAGTGCTTTGGGGCTCAGGGGTGATTAGTGATTAGGGGCCAAGACAAGGGCTGCTTTGGGTTTCATGGCTTTCGCCAGGCAACATAAGGGATGGGCAGATGAGGGTGCCATTGATCCAGCTGGAGCCTTGGGCAGGTCCGGAGCTCTGATCCAAGACCTTCACGCGGCGACCCTGTCTCGCCAGGCTGTAGGCTGTGCAGATTCCGACAACGCCGGCGCCGATCACAAGATCCTCGCACTCCCCACGCTCCGCCGACAAGCTTCCAAGTTGGCGAACAAGGACATGACGTTGTCGGTGGGGCCGTCGTATGAGGCCGTGCAGTCGGTTCATCATGGCGGCCAACGCTAGCAACACGGACAAGTGGGGCCAAGACAAGAGACAAGAGATGTGGAAGTTGATAGAGAGTCGCAGCAACATCACAGCATACTGCTTGGCCGTTGCACACAGAGCTCAGCCCAGGGCCTCCTGGACACCCTGGACAGGTTCTGCCTGCCAGGCTTGCTACCAGCATCTAGCAGCCCGAGTTTCTGGGAATATGCACGTAGCATGCATGCATGTGTATATGCGTATGCGCGCACGCATGCGGCGTCTCTATGTCTGTGTGCGCACATATGCATATGCGCGCTTCATACGCAGACACTACACGCAGACTGTTTTCACAATCGAACTGCCTGGCTCTCGTCGGGCACGCCATCTGTGCTGCTCCTGACAGTTTCCAGTTCCGCTCATTGGATGCCAGGCGTGGGCAAGCACAGCAACGTGTCCTCCACTGCACTGTGTAGGTCACGAATTCGCCAGGAATTCCCGGCCATGAAAACTCGAGGGCCTGCAAGGCTGTCAGCCCAAGGCACGTCCGACAAATCGAGGCGTCGCGGCAGGCTCCTCCAGGTAGGCCATTTCCACATCTATCTGTGCCCAGCCTTTCCAGGTTTCAATCAGGCGAGACGGGGCAACGCACCCGGGACGTTTGCACGTAACAGAGCTCCAGACGAGGGAATACTCGTCCACGCTTGGGGGCCTGAAGTGAGATGCGTGAGCGCGCAGGCATAGCAGGCTCTAGGATAATGGGTGGTGATGGGTGAGTTGGCAAGTCGCACCGCTCTATCTGCTAAGGACTCGGGCACAGAGGTCCAGGCGAACCTCATGCCCATGTCATGTTGAGAAGGTCTTACCAACGGACACGGCAGGTGCACACGCGCACACACAAGGCCGCTGCCCATACCTCTCGCAGGTCGGAATCCAACGCCCCCTGTTCCTGGCCAGTTCAGGGATACGAACTCTTAGAGCCAAGGCAGCTCCGCTGGGTCGCAAAAAACACACACAACGGAGAATCGAAAGTGAAATTTGCAATGCGATGGCAACACATTTCCAGACTAAGCTTGAATTTGTTGACATGCTTTTGAACAAGAATGCGCACCGGTCCATTCCAGGCACCTGGCCGTGATGCCTATGTAGGTGCTGCCCATAGCACATGACATTTTTCGCCCAGCGAAAAGAATTCTTCCGCGGCATGGCCGAAAAGGCAGTACTGCATTTCCACGGCAACTTTTTTCTTGGGACATAATGGCTCTCCCGCGATGCGACATCAAAGACTCCTCCAAGACAAGATTGAAATGGTGCCGGATTCCCACAAGAGAGACGGGTTTGGCAACTAAATGCCGACCATAACAGCATAACACTCATCCTTAATTGCTCGGACGTGAAGCCTTCAATAACCGGGCCGGTCTCCGACTTCTTCGCCAATCGCCAACCAACTACGAAAACCTCCCTATCCGGCACGATGGACAGTTGCCCCTGGTGCAAGAGCTATGCCCTCTGGTCAAAACGATGACGAAAGTTTTTCGACACAACAAACCCTGCTCGCATCCTGCCATCAACTGCGAGACGGCAGATCCGATCCCATGACTGTCGAACAGCTTGGACACGCCTGCCAGACAAGCTCCGGATGTCTTTCCGATCTGAATTCTGCACGATGCGGAGAAGACGACTCGTGTTTAGATCCTACAAGCAGCAGGCGATGCGCAAGTGCTTGAAAAGCCTCCGTACAGAAGTGCTCATGCATGTGCCGTCTACAGATGGGCCACAGCTTTAGCCTGCATGAGCTTGTGCTTGTGCACAAACATGATTTCAAGCATTTCAAGAGCTCTCATCTGCATCACAATTCCCTCGAGAAAATCCGAACGACTGCTTCGATGTGTTGTCGCGCGCAAGCGACATCGTCTCTGCCGTCTCCCAATCGGGGCTAAGCAGTGGTGGTTTGCCTAAAGGGTGCGTGCAGTTGCCAGCTGCAACATGTGCTGGGAAGCGACGGTTCCTGATGGCTTTTGAGCCTTGCCCTCATGATGCAATGCAGCTGGCGGAGATTGTCTTGACTTCTCACTCGTCCCCGCAAGCAACGCCTGCAAACGTGCCACTTCCTGTCGGGTGAGGTGAAGCCAGTCACCTTGAGACCATGGCCCCATGGATGTCAAGAATTGGGGGGGGGAGAGCTTGTGACACCCCGGCCTGCAGGATAGCCCTGCACGGTGCCTGTAATTTTCAGCCTGAGTGATAGCTGTGGCGTGCGGCGGTCTTTCGAGTGCCTCCTCGGTCAAAGGATCCGGCCTCCCTACGTGATTGCCGCAGGGGGCATCGAAGATCTGCAGCTCCTGCTCTTCAAGACCGCAAGAACATCGACTACCACCCGAAGCCCACCACAAACCGGCAGCGAAAAACGCGGTTCAAACCCTCGGCTCCGCAGCCTCGGCCTCGGCCTCTGTCTCGGCCTCGCCAGGAATGCCCACCTGAAAGGACGGCGGAATGACGCGAAACGAGTTGAGGGGACGATGGTAGATGCTCAAGCCGGGCCACATCGTACTCCAGTGGTGCCTGAACGACCTTCCGGCACAGCATCGCAACCGCCACATGCTGAGACTATGATTTCACTGACATGCCTGAAGCTGAGTGGTCTGCGGTTTTGAGATTGCGAGCCAGAGTCTGAAACTTCGATTGGTCGTCTTGCGCCATGGCTGACCCTGATCAGTGGCATGTGCCCCCGCCTGTGTTCGCATCCACCGGACAGAACTGTACTCCAATTTTCTTGTATTGAGGGCTTCTTCTGCAGAGACCCTACTGGTATTGAAGCAGGATTATTATTCACTTTCGCGGGTGTGGAGTCTCCGGGATTCTCCGGGTAGTTTTGGGGCCTTGAGTTTACGCCTCTGCATATCGTGCCGAATCACTGAAGCTACACCTTGCTGGGTTCGGGCTCCGTGTCTAGCCTAGACATCTGGAGTCCGGAACATGCAGCGTGCAAAATGATTCGGATGTGCGAAGACAGGCGTGGAGCAACTGGGTTTTTTTCGCAGGCAAGGCTTTGAACTGCGAGACCTGCACGCTGAGAACACCTCGACAGACCCATAAGCCCTACCAACCAAGCCCCTGTACAAGCCTTTGGCAGCTAGGATTAGGGGGACCCTTGGGGATATAGACCTTTCAATAAGGTCCGTGTTAAGAGAGCCAAAAGTAGGGTTCAGAAGGGGTACCCTTTAAGGGGTACCCCTAATAATACTACCTAGCCTTTTGCGTCCATCCCGAAATGCCACGCCTGAGAACAGAAAACACTGGACCCATGTCATCGAACCAACACCCCAAGCCCAAAACCCGCAACTCCCAAGGCCCCAAAGCCCAAAAACCTTCTATCAGGGCCCGAATACTCAATAACATTATCCCCTTGGAGACCTCATAAAACATAGGATGAACTACCCAAAACCCGTAATTGGGAAGGCTCCACGAGGTGTCGCGCTACTTTTCGACCCCAACGGCAACGTGCGTCTCAACTCGGCGAGACTCAACGGACCTTGCTGGCTGGCCTTGGCAGTCGGGTCACCGGTCAGGACATCGAAGAACGTTAAGCCTTGAGCCGTTGAGCACCAACAGAGAACGCAGCAGCGTGCCCGCAGCGAAGACAGGGCCAGCACGGCCAGGCGACACCTCGCTCTCGCTGTGGTTTGCATGCTCCGTGGCTTCGCCATGCTTCCCCCAGTCTGTTGCCCGGCCCTTGGCCAGGCTCGAAAAAAAGAAGCGTGTCCGGCGAGGTGCCATTCGTCGATGCACGGCTCCCGTAAACCTGGCAGCTCCGACACCAGCGAGCTCCATCAAAGCATGAGACCAGAGGAGACTGAATCGTGACCATGCCACACGCGTGCTTCCGAATGGAGCCGCTGATCCACGGGCCTCTGGCCGCGATTGGCATGACTTGCAGTTGGCAGTGCGCAAGAATAGAAAAATCCGAGGAAGCTGCACTGCCCGGTAGATCGCCGGCTTTGCCTGACCGAGCTGAGTCGGCACTCGCAGTCGCTCTCACGTTTGGGTGAGCAAGGCGGCCTTGGGACTGGCCAAGCAGCCAAGCGCGAGTCGAGTCGGCGACGCGGCCCGAAAGCTTCCATGCTCAGGCACATGCCTGTACCAATCTGCATGCTAAGGCCCTGCATCAGGCAAGTTAGCTACAAGGTTACATGACACATACCAGTACCTGCAGGCTGACACTGTTCGGCTCAGCGTGTCCACAGCATGCGCAGGGTACCTCCACATCCCACGCCCATGGCCCATGCAGTGCTACTGCAAAAGCACCGTGTCCCGACGGGATCCCGATACAGACCCACATTTGCGGGGCACCCTGATCTCGAGGCAGAAAGGTCGACCTCGCATTCACATGCATAATCATAAGAATAGAAACAGACTTGAAACATCAATCTTGTAGCATCCACAATAGCCGCTGTCTTAGCATCGCACCGAGGAGCCCTGCAAAGGCACCTCGGTCGAAACACTCACGTGAGTACAAACTTGAGCTCCACATACTCCACAGGACATGTTTCGCATCATGCGCAGCCTTCACTTCTTCTTCCAAGCTCTCACATCCCTCGTGATCTTGCAGATTCCTTTTGGCGAACTGCAGTCAAGGCACCACTTGCACTGAGCGGCTCAGCATGTCCCTCGGCAGCTGCGTGTAGGGACTTGCTGGCAACGGCAACATGCTTCCATCCCTCCCTCGGGGAAAAGACGTGCTCAAGGTCTTCACGGGACTCGGCACACCTCCACACTCTGACCAAATGTAGAGGCAAAATTTCTGCGAAACTCTGGCTGCACTGATGCCATGCATGGGCCTGAGAATCCCGGTTCAACTGCTGCACGCTGCACCCATACAGGCTGGCCAGACTGGTTGGGCAAGCACAGGCGAGGAACCTGAAAAAAGAGAGAAAGGATGCTCCGTGTCACTTCTAACAGCGAAAACAGGGAATTCATGGTGGCCTGCGGGTGGTGTGACACCAGTTGCACGGGAGCCCTGCATTCAAAGATACTGTGGCAACACTTGCAGCAGAAACTGTACAGGACCACACCCACCAGTTCACCATGAGATTCATCAAGCATGCACTTCTGAAACAAGCAGGCGGATCGGCAAAAAATCTCGAGAAGTCAGAAGGCTGATGCAAGCTGTCAGATTGAATGCATCGGTGGCACCTCGCTATCACGCCGCTTGCCGTCCTTGTGGAGTATGCCCTTTCCAGTCACTTGGAGATGGAACCATCAATAAACTTGCTGCCGGTTCTGAGACCAGCCTTTGTCCCGTCAGAGGAACATGGGACCCATGGGACCAGACCAGCCTGGACAGAAGCTTCAGCAGCTCTCAGCATCAAACCAAGGAGTGCAAAGCTTTGAATGCCTTGGAGGGGAAGGACCACGCAACGCTGCGTTCACCTCGCAGGATGACCAGGGCATGCTGCTTTGCAGAAGTCATCTGCAACAAGAGGAGGTCAGGAGCCAGGAAGGGAAGCTGCCACTCATGCTGCAGCGCGACTCGGCAGTGTACTCCGTTTTCCTGCTCCGGTCCGTGGAGAAGCAGAAAGGTTGGCCAGAGTCGATCTCAACCCGAAATTGCCCACTTGGCTTTGCAGGACGCACCGGGGTCAAACTTGCCCTGCTGTCTCAGCCCAGAGTTGGCCCGGCCAAATTGCTGTTTTCGAAGTGGTTGCGCAGGTAGCCCGGGGACGAAGAGCACCATATCCTCCACGAGGCAAGCGAGCAACAGCACAATGGCACCCTGTCATGGTTCCACCCGAGGAACTCGGAGTTCATCTGGCGCCGCGAGCAACTGCGGTGCGAAGCTCAGACCAAACCAATCGATGCCACAGGTCGCAGCGCGGCATGAGCGTGGCCATGTTTGTCGCCTGCACTCGAGCACGAGAGGTAGCGGAAAATGGTAACACACGAAGATGTAGGGAAGAGGGCACAGACAACCCCGCCTGGCTGCCAGATGCTGCAAGGACATCATCTGTAGGTAGAAGGAGCTCAGCTCAGTCAATCCTCCTCCTCGTGGCCACTCCACTGCCGCAGAAGTCTCGACATCCTGGGCCGATCTTGACATGTTCCGATCCCGAAGTTGAAACGCCAAGCAGAGAAACGACAACAGACTGAAGAGTGAAGCAAGTGGCGCAGGGATGCGAGATTTCTTGATCGCCACCCTGAGCATCGCACTGCACTCTGGCAGCTGGCAGCGCTGAAAAAGAGCACCGTCAACCAGCTGAGATGGGCCGCTCAATGTTGGCGCCTCCCTCCCAAAGAATTCGCATTAGTCCTTCCGACCTGCCAACCCACCAGAAGGACACATTCCATGACATGCCACACAATCATGGTCATGGATGGGCCGCTAAGCTGCGAACTGGCGGTTGCAGGCTTTCAGCAAAGCCGTCTCTCCCTGCCACACTCAAGTCCGAAGCACTCTTTCTTCGGAGCAAGTGGCAGTGTTGCGTTGTCGCACACCGTACTATCCTGTGCTGACTGTGCTGTGCTGCAAGTTCCCCGAACTCCTTGTCATCTTGCGCATCGGGATTGGCACGGCTCTGCAGCAACCACCTGTCTCATACCAACACTCCGGTCAATAGGGGCACGGCATGCAGGACGGCTCAAGGCTCAGGCCACGCAACATCGTCAAGGCCACACTCTGCGGCAAACATCAACACTCTGCGACCACCTTGTCCCCGAACCTTGCACAATACATGCCGTACGCTTGCTAGCCTCTCCAAGAGACTGTCGCATCGGCTCGCTGCTTGCCTCTAAATCTGCACGATGCCTCGCCAAGTGGATCAAGGTGTCCCACCTGCATGGCTCGGCCAGCGGACCTACGACAGATGACTGAAGTATCAGGTTTCTGAGCTCTAAGCTGCGACGTCTCCGCAACGCGCAGAATCACCGGCTTGGCGGTTTTGTTCTCAACCACCTCTGTCAACGGAGGTTCCGTGCAAGAAGAGCGTTAACCCATGACGGCGAAGCTCCTGAGTACTGCTTCGTGACTAAGAACTGGGAACACCGGAGATCATAGAAAGCACCAACGATGAATCGAGCCGAGACTCGTTCGGGTCTGCCAGGGCTTCAGCCAATCGCCTCCTGGAGCTGTGCAGCAGCGACGGACTTCGCCGATCTGCTGTAAATCGCTGGGCCGCGCGCAAGGCCATCCAGTGCTGATGGCGAGCAGCTGCCAACAAAGCCGTTTGCCCATCAACGCTGCGGAGCTCCAACCTGTTTGCAAGTCGCGCATGGAGTCCGCGTCAGTATGCACACGACCCGAGCCGCTCACGAGGCTCTGCAATCGATCAAACTGGACACGGCCCGAGACTGGCCTGCATTCTAAGCAGGTGAGCTCTCAGCGAAACTTGGCTAAGTCGACGGCCTTGACTCGCGGCAAGAATCAACGCCGTGCGACCTTGTGGATCAGCAGCATCCGTTTGTGCACCTCAAGACATGGCTGCAAAAGCCAGAGCATGTTCCTGAGCACACGAACGCAAAAGAGGAGCCGGCGCAGCTCAAGCAACTGCTGGAGCGCGGCCCACCTTACATCCGCTTTGGCACTGCAGGTGGAGTGGGCAGTTCTGCGCAGGTGCCTCTTGTTCAGCGCCGCGGCAAGCAGAGGTGCCAAGCCTGAGCTCTGCATCGAAGCTGACTGCGAATAACACCGGTGACGCATCTTTGCACATGAAGTACACAATGGATCCTGTGGCAGGCACCATTCTCTGGACTCAGGTCCTTCCAGTTGCAACATGTTCGATAAAGCTTTTCTGTGACTACTGTCGTCATTGATCAGGAATCCCCCGAACAACACGATGATGATGCTGACAGTCTTTGCCAACATTGTTACAACGCTTCTCCCAAAACCCCTTTCGTGCCGCTGATCTGACTTTCGATTCCTAGTCCTAGAACCTGAAAGATGGCACCATGGGACAGCAGGGGGTCGTCCACTGTAGCAGCGCATAGAATCACGGTTGCTCCAAATACGTCTCGTGATGATTTCTACCAGGAAGGTTTCCGGCAAAACAACACAAGGACAGTACCTGCGAGCACATGGGAACGTTGAAGTTCATGGATCGGAATCCAGCTATCGGGGACTCATTTTCAGCCTGTGTGTCTCGCTCACGTCTTGGAATTGGCCAGCTTGTCTTCGACAGCTCATACAAGCAGATAGAGCACGCATGAGCTACGTTTAGCGAGTGGCCCTGCTGCTGTGGAACAGAGACTCGTCGATCACATAATTGAGTGATCTCATCAGAAACACCCAAACCTTCGCTGCCAACCACAAGTGCCCACCTCTTGTCACCCAACGGCTCATGTGGCGCAACCGGCTCAGAGAATTGGTTCTCCGCCGCATAGACGCATGTTCCCAGATCTTGCAGCTCGAGAATCGCTTTCGACAATGGCCGTGCGGCATGAAATTTCATGCGGTACATCCAGCCCATGGAAACTCTGCAGGCCCGCCCGTTGAGGCAACCCCAAGTTTCTGGCGATGCCACCACTGAGGTTATCCCTAAGTGGTATGCAGTCCGGAGGACCTGCCCAACGTTGCTGGCAGAATTCAACCCATCCAAAATCACATACGGAGGGTCCAGCAAGGAAAGCGAAATGGAAGGTGGAAAAACGACAGCAAACCTGCAAGTGCTTTTTGCCGCTCCACCCTCGTATCGTCTCCAAGCAGACCTCGTCGTAGCATTGCTTGTCGCCATGTCTTTTGTCCATGGAACCTCCTGCCGGAACCCTTGAAGAAGAAGTTCGGGCTCCATTACGTACACTGTCGGTGCCACTTCCGATGCTAGCGCCAACAGCTCGTCCGGGGTATCAAGCCTGAGAATCACAAAACCTACAGCATCAAACAAACACACACACACACACGAAGCAGCTGCTCATCTGCCAAACTTGAAGTGGTTCACACAGGTTTGCACACATGCAAGCATCCTAATAACAAGATCCCACGCCCCATGGGCCGATGCTGCTGGATTAGCGCAGGAACGGCAGAAGCACAGAAGCGACGTGTACGGGGAAGCCAGCCGAGCGTGCCTCCCGCAGTTGCCCCAGACAGTCCCAGCTGTAGTGCACCTAGCATGGCATCAGAAACACACGAGAATAACGAAAACCTGACTATCAAGATATCCAAAGAAGCCTTGCACCCACTGCTTTGGTCCCATTATGTCCCATTGATCACAGCCTGGGGACATCTACCAAAAGGCCCATCTTCTTCATGGGCTGCAGCCGCTTGGGTTGGCCACGATCAGTGTTGGCACAACCGCCTGTCAAAGGTTCTCCAGGCCAACAGAACAGAGTGCCGCAGTTTGAGCACAAAAGTCAAGCACTCAGACATAGCCCCACCTTCAATTAAACAGGCCCACCCACCCAGTCACGGCACGAAAGCTATGGCCATACACCCAAAGCACCTATGGCGAAGCGCTGCCGAGATGCTTGTGGAGCCGGTCTGCAGAAAGTCCTCCGCCAGCGCCCTGATCTGGGCATCGTATGCTGAGGCATTCCGCACGCTGCGACCTTTGTAGATTGCAACCCGGAGATCATCGGGATCCGTCACCTGCAGCACTTGGTCCCTGTGGCTCGTCACATGCCGGGCAATCTTCGGGCATCGTATGTGGCCATGCCACGGCCTGGCATGAATCAGAGCTGAGCTGGCCAGCGGAAGCGCAAGTAGGGCAGATGCCTTCCGACACGGGTGCCAGACTCTTCTTCCGTCCATTCGCATGCTGTTCATTGCATCTGCTACTCGCAGGTCCGAAGCTTGAGCATAGAAATCGAGAGACACGCGTTGCAGCGGAATGCAAGGAGGAAAAAAACGTGATCCTGTGTCCCCGAAAAGATCTAGCATCCTCAACCTAAACCGCTAGCGATGCAGTGCACTGGTTGAATGACCCACTGGTTGCAAAAGCATGAAGGTCCACTAGACTCTACGTCTTGGCTTTAGACGGTCGGGCATGCAACAAGTCCACGGGTCCAGATCGGCGCGCGCCGTGGCCAAGGTTTGGAGCATTGCTGTCTGCCCCGCGGCTGCTGCTGCCGCCACGGCGCAACTGCCGCCGTTTCCACTGGGATTTTCCAGGGGTCCCAGGGCATTGGGTGAGGCCTTCTGCAAGCACAGGAATGCTACCAAGTCTCGCTCACCTGCCTTCACTGCTTGGAAGATGGCACGGTTCCCACCATCTGTGTCACTAAGGGCAGCTCGCAGTTCGACCAGCCGCCGCACCACCGGCCATCGCTCAGCGATTGCTGCAGCTGTCAATGGACTTGGCGAAGCCATCGAAGTTGTGCTGGTCGCGTCCAAGCTTCCACCAACTGCTGCGCGGCACATCACTAGCAGCTCCACAACCTCGTCAGGCTGCAACACGACACACGTTTCCGAAAAGCTCTAATCCGTGCCTCCATGTTTCCCGTTTCGGCCGCACATGCCAGTGCCGACATATGCTTTTTGCGAGTCGTATAAGGCCTTACCCCACGGAGTTCGCACTCTAACGCGGACTTGACACGTTGTCCAGTGGGGCCCCGGCATATCCAGGTCACACCTACCGTCTGCCAGACACTGCACCAGTTCCACAAGTCCTGTTCCTCGGAGCCCGCGAACTTGCTAGGTCTGCGTATTGCTCGAAGCGTTTCAAGGAGCAGACGGCGTGTCATGGCAGCTGCAAGGGCTGTACAGCCTGCATCATCCTGCACCCATTGCACCACATTTGCGAGCCGTGAGAAAGGACTATCCGCCCAGCCCATGCCTTTGCGTTCAAGTCAGCTCTCTGTCGCGCCAGCTGGCGAAGCAGTTCCTCTTGATTGGCTTCTACCTGGCAATACTGCGTCCCCTGCACTGGGCAACTCAAGTGCACGCAAGCATGTGGGCGGCAATGATTCTTCCAGAGCCTGGATTAGTCAGGCTGTGCGCTCTTCATGTCTGCCAGGTTTGATCCGTTCTTGTTCTCATCTGTTGCTTGAAGGTAATTTTCCGTTTGCTTCGGCACAATCCAGCCTGCTCGCGTGCACGATGTTCTGTAAATATAAGGGAATAAGCCTTAACATGCTGCAACAACTTCCTGCAGCAGTGTTACATCATGCTTCCCGGATGGCCACCCTGGTTAATTGGATGCTCATATGTCTAGTCTTGACGAGTTGAGTACACAGTCACACTCACACACGTCACTGGAGGCCGACAAATGCTTGACAAGCTTCTGCTGGCAGCCAAACATGCCAGCACTACCGCGAGCATGGTCACAGTTTTGCCATCGAAACGACGAGCATTTGTTTCTGCTGCTGCCTGCACAGAAATGGGCTGAGCTTTCTGCCGCCTCCAAGGGCCCCTGGCCTCCAGCAGCAGGTCAACAATGCTCCATGCGCTGATCTCGGCCTTGGAGCTCAAAATCGCAGTCTGCATCGAAGCATCGGGTATCACAGACACCTCCCAGGATCCCCTTGCACGGACGACTGAACTCTATTTTCTGCAGGGCAGAGTCAGCGCCAAGTGCTCACTTTGGCTCGTCCACCTCCTCCTTGGAGTCCTGACAGCTCTCGCTTTGCTGCAGCCTCCATGTCCTGCAGCGAAGCAACCGGCCAAGGATCTTCACGTGTGGAAGTCTCGATGCCAATCACTTTGGACGGCACGGGCCTCAGCTGCAAAATGCCACTTTAACAATCCCTTCGTCAAGAAGACAGTGCACTGCAAACAAGCAGCACGATCATGTCGAGGTCGCTACTCATATTTCACAGCAGGGCCGAAGGGATCCGTGTTCCACCACTCTCCAGGAATCTTCACTGCACCTCCGGCAGTGCACGGGTACGGTGTCAACAGTCTTAACCTTCATCGGCAGATTTGTTCAAGCCTCCGTAGAGCAAAGAACTGCCGACCACCAGAAGACCACCGAAGAAGAACGAGATGTGGACTTCAAAGCCGAAGCACACGACTGACAGAATCCTCAGAAAATCTGAACCCTGTCGGTGGTGCATGAATGGGTATCGGCAGCAGGAATTCTGCTGAGGCTCGTTGTCAGAACCGTGGCCTGCAAGCCGTGGCTCATGTCACGACAAGTCAGAACACCGTACTTCGCGGCCATGGGCCAGCTTTGAGGCAAGCCACCAGAGCTGTTGAAAACCCACGAAGTATGTTGTCGGCATGCTTGATCACCAAGGCGACCAGCAACCCGCCTGCTGCCCATTCTGTTGCAACACTCCTAGAACGTTCTGTACGTATGTATGCATGCATGCA
>CAJNDV010000681.1:73519-85856 GCA_905221635.1 Symbiodinium sp. CCMP2456
GTTTCTCGGGCAAACCCCGGGCTATGCGCGTAGTAGTAGTAGTAGTAGTAGTAGTAGTAGTAGTAGTAGCAGTAGCAGTAGCAGTAGCAGCAGTTGTAATAATAGTAGCAGTAGAAGTAGTAGTGGTAGTAGTAGTAGTAGTAGTAGCAGCTGTAGCAGTAGCAGTAGTCCAACTAGCAACAGCAGCAGCAGCAGTCGCTGTGCCGCTACACAGAACCTACACGGATTCTTCTTGCGATCAAAGGTCGTCTTCCCCTGCCACAATACTTGGAAAAGAGCTGCCGGGAGATGGACCGTGGCAAGCTGCATCGCCTTGGCCAGCCGCTGGCAGGCCCGCCAACTCGTTACGAACTAGCTCTACTTCGGTGGAAGAGAACGGAAGAGCAATGCTGGGAGCCTTGCTGCGTTTTGGAAAACGAAGAGAAGCGCCGGCACAGCCAGTCGGATAGAGTCGCCAAACTCTATTGCGCGTAACGCTTTGAGCGTTCCTCGCAGACCGCCATGCTCCAAGATCACCAAGCCCAAGGACATCACCAGTTTCAGGCCCTCCTCACGAAAAAACAAGAGGTGGAAGGTGATACTGCAAAACGGATGCATTCTCCCAGGTCCTGGCAACCGATGGACACCACGGTGCTGAATCTATCCTCTTCTCTAGCACCAGTTGTGGCCTTGGAAGGAGCTCGGAATGTCGATTGCAAACTTTTCTGGCACGCGAGGCGGGGCACGTATCTGAACACGATGGGCGTGATTGCATTTTGCCTCGGCTGGCCGACTGGCAGGTTGAAAAAGGACTAAGACTAAGAAGTGGTCACGCCCATTGAACACGGCCGGCAAGCTGCACCAGCATGAGTGCAAGGCTTGGCCATTTCCAAGGACTGCTTGCCATGGAGGTGGAGGCAGCAGCATGCCAACTGCAGGCTCGTGAGCTATGCTATGTCGCTACGTGCAACACGGTACAGAATCCGATCATCATGTGTAGCCCTCGGCTTGTTCAGCAGGCGATTCTTCTCTCCGCTCTCGCGCCAGGTGCTCTAAAGCTCTAGAGAACGATCTTGAATGCCTGGAACATGAAGAGCCAAATAGCCATGCAGAATCTGCAAGTGTCCACACTGCTTCAATCCGCAGAGCCTGAAAAACTAAGCTGCCGGCTGCCATCAGCAAAGCAGTTCGCCCATCAATCCGGGAAGCAGAGTCCACCGCTGCTTTACCCGTGAGTAGCAATCTCACCATGCTTGCTTGGCACGTGCCACAGGCAAGCATCAAGGCGGTTCTCCCCGTTTGTCCACTCCTGGCGTCGACATCTGCAGCTCCCTCCAGCAGCTTGGCAGCGAGCTCTTCATGCTCAGAAAGCACCGCGAACATCAAGGGAGCCCATCCTTGATCCGTCATGGCCTGAGGGTCAGCACGGCGCATCAGCAGCATGTCGACAACTTCCAATGCATCTGAATTCGATGTCTCCACACAAAGAACATCTGCGACCGTCCAAATAAGCAGTGCTGTGGCAGCCTCCAGATTGCAACAGCCGGGCAGAAGAGATGGCCACCCGAGGCAGGGTCGCAGCTGATCGCCCGCGGTGCTGCAAATGCGCTCCAAGCACTCTAGCCCCTCAGGGCTGAAAATTGAAACGACATCTTCCGACATGTCTTGCAAGAATGGGCTTGTGCCCGACAGGTCAGGCAAGCACAATGATGCGATCGAGGGGAAGAGCCAGTCACCCTCCATCTGCTCAAACATAGTTAGCCATTCCTCGCGAACTGGCTCATCGCTGTGTTCTGAGATCTGGGACCAACGGCGGCCATGCAAATCCCACTCGCCCATTGCCAGCAACTTCTTAGATCGAAGAACGACAAGGGCACATCGCTTCTGCCGGATGTCCCTGACGTAGTCCGCTGCGCAGTTGTTCAATTCCTGTGCTGCTCGTACGACAGCATGTGAGTCCAGAAGCACAGACAGCTCGAAGCACGGCATCTCGCTTTGACAGAGCCCAAGAGACTCGTCGAAGCCAGCTGAAATCTGCGAAGCCAGATGTGTGAAATGCACCAGCGGATGATCTGCAACAGCTTGGTCACGAGCCAGGCGATTCAGAAGCTTGCGTGGCTCCTCCTTCAACACTTTTGCGCTGCTGCCTGTGCAAATCTCATCGAAGTGCCTTTCGACTTCATCTAGTCTGTTAAGGTGCTCGCCACAAGCCCAGAAGGACCTGTGCTGAACGACATATCGGGCCAGCAAGCTCTCGGGAGCCAGAAGCAAACGTTGAATGCGATTGCTTCCGAGCTTGTCCGGCAGAGCGGGAAAGAACTTCGCCAAATATCCGTGACCTCAGCCATGCGCAGCATGCTTTCAACCGTGCGCCGGAAAAAGCCCCAAGCAGCAATACGGAAAACACTTCTACCTTTGCAAGGCAACCGTAGCCAAGGCAGGGGTGCCGACTCAGACTACTCCACTCTCAACTGCGAAAGCTGCGGTTCAGATATTGACCTCCGTGCTTCCTTGCACCTAAACAATACGACGGTCGTAAAGGTTTTCATGCTTGGAAGTCCGGGGCTGCACACAGACAGGACAGCATCACTGGTTACTGTTTGGGAGGTCTTGCTTTGGGACAAGCACACTGCGTATATTGTTTTGCCAGCTGGAAAGAGAAAGAAGCGATATCATACTGACATACTTCGAGAGGCTCCTCAGTTCAGCGACGCTCGGGATGCCCTTCACGCCAGCGGTTTGACAGGCATGAAAGGCTTCAGGTACATCGAAGCCTCCCCAACCGGGCAAGAATAGGTCTCTGCCTCGCTGCACTGTAAGCCAGTCTGAAGCAGCGGAGGCAGAGGCATCCCCTGTCTGCGCCCAACAGTCTTCTCCCAAAATGCGTTTGGCATTTTCCAGAGCTTCATTCTGATGGCTCTCCATGAACTGCGGATCAATCACGATGCAACACTGATGTACAAACTCTGTGAAGCCACTAACATACAATGGCCCATGCAAAGATTTTGGGACTCAACCTTTCTACATCTCAGCCGATGTCATATCTGCGGGCGTGACTCAAGGCCGCAGGAGAGGTCTGGTCATTTGCCAAGGGACCAACCTGAACCTGCCCTTGCCTGGCACCGCTCGGAGACACCTCAGGAACCGCAAAGCGACCAGTGAACTGTCTAAGAGCTCCCGCTTGGGACATTGGAGCCCGGCCGCTCCTCGCGGCGACGCTTGGAATGGAAGCTGCCTCTCTGTTCGCTGTCGCAGCGACTGTACTCTTCAATTCTTCAATCTTGAGGCAGCAAGCATGTTGTGCAATGCTCTGATGTCAACTCTGTTTTCCTTCGAGCTTTTTGGGATTGCGGCTTTGCCGCACCCACTGATCCGGTGATCCTCCGCGGCTCCACGGTCTCGGCCGCACTGAAGATCTGGCCTGGCTCCTCCACACGCCTGGCAATCAGAGACTTGATCTCGAGACCCCCACGCGAAAGCTGAGCAGTCCTGAACTCGTCCTTGATCTTGGCCACGTGCGACTTCCTCGTCACCGTGATCTTCAAGCCGACTGGATGGCTCCTGCGGTGCCCTGCAGCAGGCAACGTGAAATTGTCATGGTCGTCCAGCACAATCGCACGACCTTCTCGACGTGCATATTCATCACGAAGACCTTGGCCTGTGTACCAGCTTGGAAAGAGCAGCTGCCCGTTTCAAAACAATGACGATGGAAGCACGTGTCTGGTTCATGATTGCCGAGGATGCCTCACCACCTAAAAGGGAGACCCCAAAGGAATCTACGGCTGCGCGGATGGCGAAAACGCGTTTGCAGACACGAGGGGTGCTTGGGTAGGACGTGGATGTAAAGCGAGCAGGGAAACGTCCCGTCGGGGCAGGCAGGGGAGCATCACAGCTGCAGGTGCAATATGCTGAAGCTCTTCGCAGGGGTGCAGGCAACTCCCGCGGCGCTAGTGTCGGGCCACTTCGCGTGGTAAAGGCTTGCTGGGATTTCTTTGCACATGGAGGTGCGACTCCTCTATTTCCGTTTGCTTAAGCACCAACGTGGCAAGGAAAGCTCGAGGCTGACTGCTTTGTGCAAAATACTTCAGCACATTCACGGGCTTACACGATAGCCGTGTTGGTGGCATGCTTCTGCTCTGGCCTCAAATCCACGCTGCGCGCAGCCGAAGCCAGGAATGCCTGTTCGACTCTCGGATGGGGGGCATCTGATCTTGGAAAAAGCAAGCTCAGCTCGGACATGCCTTTTGAAAAAAGCACCCTCCGTCGAAGTGGCTTCCAGCACCAGGCCCGCGTCCATCACTGCGTAATCACGCCTTTTGCTGATACAACGTCCGGAATGTGCTCCAGTGATCCCATTCCAAGGGTGCAGCCGCTTCGAAGACCACGTTCAGCTAGTGTGGCGACTCACGGACGACCCCTCAGACTCAGGCAGGCAAAGCGACCGCCATGAGCTGAGTTTTGCCAAGATGCTTCTCCAGGATTCTACGGAGAGGAGCCGAGCCTGCTCCGGGGTCTGGGCTCGGGTGCCGTTGGGGCCCTTGGGGCTTGGCGCTCTCCTGCTGGTCCGGCCTCCAAATCCGAGCACTGCCGCGAGAGCGAGTCCTCTCAGCCCAGATCACAAAGACTCACAGAGTGAGCACCCCAGACCAAGCCAGACCGCTGCCTTCCACTGCAGGAAGCTGGACTCCAGAGTTGCGAGCCTTGAGCGAAGTGAAATGCTGGACCTGCTGAGCCGTTTTGTCGCTCTCCTTGGGCATCGGCCGAGCCGAAAGCGTGCGTGACACGCCTTCTGTTTGCTCGAGCCGGGAGGTCAGCGACCTCCGAAAGACTCGATGAAAAGAGCAGCCTGCAGGATGTCACAAACACTGAGCATGGGGCTGAACACCAGCCACCATGACTGCGATGAGGTCCTGACAGCTTGCGCGTTCGGCTGGGCTCATTCTCGGAAACTAATCTTCCCTGCGCCATGTCCTGGTAAGCTATGCCTTTGATCTTTCGTTCGTCGGAGGACTCCTGGATAACCTCCACTTACCGGCTCGCTTCGGGCCCTCGCAGGTGGAGCACTGTGTAGCCTCTGGCAGGGTTTCGGCAACTTCATCAGCGATGAAGCCAAAGCGTGGATGCTTGGCTTCGGCATCACGCCTCGATGAGACAGCTCTGCTGTGCAGCATCCAAACAACAATCCGAGGCCGCAGCGTGAAGTAGTACGACACTGGTCGCAGCTGCCGCAAGATCCACGCCTCGGACCGGTCCAACAACTGGTAGTATCTATGAATCTATGAGTACACCAGACCTCACTCTCGGAAGCTGACAGCTCCTTGACCGTCACTCGCGACAACTCCTGTGACCAAGCCGAGCTGGCTGAAACCACTCCTCGCGAAGATGAGCCGTTGCGAGCCACGGCGCCTGCGGCGGATGCCCTCTCGTCTAGGCCCGTGGCCTGGAGAAAGAGTTTCCAGCTGTCAGCACGTACAGAAAGGAGCCAAGTCCATGACCAGGGGGTGGATACTCTTCTTCAGCCGACGATCGGAGATGTGCAACATGTGGTCGGAGTACCTTTGTTCACGCGACGTGTTTCAGCTGGGGTCAGCCCTTGTTGCCAATCCGTCTAAGCCGCCAGAGACCGTGCAGGGCTCCGCCAACGTTGCCGGTTGTAGGACCCGTGGGCTTCTGCATTAAGCTCAAGGACCGCTGGTTGTTGACCTCAAGATCCACGAAGTGTTCATGGCATCTGGGCAGTACTAGTACCAACTAGCACCAAGCATCCGGCATAAAACTGCAGTTGGTTGGTGTTGGAGACTTCCGACGTGATGTAAGTGTTGGTGTACGTGAAGTGCACCTCTTTCCGGGCTGCATGCAAGTATATGCATGTTGACACGAGGCAGAGTCACCACGGCAAAGCGCAGCACTCCCAGCCTTGCTGGAGGCGGAAATGGGCGATTCGCATCAGGCAAAGCCTATGGTCCAAAGATGTCCAAAGGCTGCGAAGGCCCAAGGCCGCCCAGTGATGCTCCAACGAGATGCACTATAGCGGCTAGCGCCTTGCATCGAAAGTGTGAAGCCGGGATGTGCGAAATCCAGTGTCGGCGATGCCAGCTCGAGGCCTCGGTGCCATCGTCAAAGCGCGGGCGACAGCTGAAGCGAAGTCCCGGAACGGCGAACTTCTGCGCGACGAGAAATCTCTGCAGCCTTTAAGGCAGCCACAGGAAAGCGATTGCAGCAGCAGCAAGACGTCCAAGTGTCCAAATCCCAACACAGCCACCGCAAAGGCCAGGCCTCAGCCAACGAACGAGAGAGCTACTGCAGAACCGTGATACAAGTATGGTGTGATCACAGGAGCAACAGATCCAGTCCGGACCCCCAGTCCCATCAGCTGCGAGTCTGCGGCCCTTGTCGTTTCTTCAGTTCCCGGGTCCGGGCGTAGCATGCAAGCAGCGGCCTTCTAAGTCAGCTGCACGCGAGTGATCGCGGCGACAGAGGTGCGCCAGTCTGCAAGGCACCACAGACTGGTAGTTGTTGCCTCAAGCAGTTGGAGTTGGAAGGGAGGAAACGAGAGCACATACAAGAAAAAAGGACAACTTGCCACCTCACATGTGCCTGCTGGGCGCAAGGCCCACCGATTCGAACACCACCAGCTGCACTGGCCGCACTCCCCGTATGGGACAAGGCTCTGGTAAATGAGGAGAAGCCTCGCCAGCGCAGACAACAAGGCAAGACATCAGCGGTTGCCCGTGCAGAGCTCGCTGCCTAAATGGACCGAATCCGATGCCAACAGCAACAGTTCGGTTCTGCCCACGCCCGCTGCAAACAGTGGCACTTCAAGTCAAGCGCAGGACCTGCGCATTGGACTCAATGCTTTGCGGCATGTGGCATGGTCAGGCTCGCGTCGCGCTCGCTGACAGGTAACAAACGCTCCCAGCTGAGTGCACCTCGGTGAAGGCAGAAGGCCTTGCCAGGGCGGGACAAGATCGCCCCACAAAACCGAGATCGGATTCTCACGGGGCCTGCATGTGCAGATTTCAATGCGGGCAAAGGTAGGCCCAGCTGTCCGGGGCCACGCGACCTTCCAAAATGGACAATCGAGACTGAACGAGTGTAGGCTTGCACGGCTGCATAGCACTCGCTGCAGGGAGTCCGACGCCAGCAACGGCTCCAACTGGGCAAGGCCCAGGACGGAAGCTGTCAGCCTTACGACAGGCTTCAACAGAAGGCGATGGGATGGGTATCTTAATGTTCGGGGAAAGTAAGGAATCATAGACGCACTCTAGAGACTCTTGAGAGACTGATCTGACATTGGGAAGTAAAGTCACGACGACAATGTCGTGACAGCTCCCAAAGGAGTACAAGTTGTGAATCAAAACCCTCTAGCGGAGCGGGGCCCGCGCTCCAGACATGCTTCGCCGGATGCAGAAACGAGCGGACCAGGTCAGGTGGAACCTCCAGAACAGCACCTACTGCCATTTACTGCCCGGTGTTGGTCACGGATTGCCGAGGATCTGGCATCGAAGGAGCATCGGCAAACCAAGAGAAAACAGGTGGTGGACAGGCAGCTGCGGGCCCAACCTGAGGCACCAGGTCGAGCGCAGAAAGGGCGCTGCAAGCTCCAGGCCCGGCCACGCAGGGCTCCGGAGAAGGAGAGGAGAAGCAGGAAGTGCATGACCAGAAACCTGGAGTTTCAGGAAAGCCAGAAACTATACGCCACCTCTGCATAATGTAAGAAAACTAGACTGCCGTCACAGTTTACCCAAGCTCTCTGCAGATGCTGGTGATTCCGATCGTAGCTTGCCCATGAGAAGCTGGGCTGACCTTTGCACCGCTGCCCATGAGCCATCGCGGTTCTTGCACTGGTCGAAGGTTGCGACACCAAGGCCAAGACCCCAGTCGCGCGAGGCTGCGAGTGGGCGAGGAAGAAGACAGGGAAGCAAATCCAGAAGCCTCGAAGCGAAGCGCAGCGAAGCGATGCGCGGCGCCATGCAGAGTCTTTTGCAGAGAGGCTCACGCGCTACGCTACGCCCCTACGAGTGGCAGCTCGAGCGAGGCTGGGCTTCCCGCCGGCGAGGCAGCTTCGACGTGGGCGAGCGATCGCAAGGGCAAGGGAGATCCGAGACTGCGCGAAGCAAGGGTCACGGCCACGGCCAGATTCACGGATGCGGCACGGCTGAGGCTTCCGCTACAGGGGATCCAGTGCAGGCGCAGGAAGTCCCATGCAGGTTACACCAGCAGCAACCATTGGCGCCCCCGGTCGATGCATCCTGGCTGGGGCATCACCGAAGCTCGCATGCTGCACACTTCTCTTCAGCGTTCGTGAGCCCTGGGCCTCTTGGGCGGCAAAGAGGTTCCCAAGTGCGAGGCAAAGAGAGCCGAGGGAGATGAGCCTCGGCGGCCGAGCGGCGAGGGAGCTCTTCCTCCTGAAATTCCCCCCCCCCCCTCTTTTGAGACCCTGGCCGAGGCAAGCGGAGCTCTGCAGCACCACAAAGAATCCAAGGCGAAGAGAGCATGAGGCAAGCAAAAACGAGCCAAACCTGACAAGGCCAATCTGCAGTCGTCCCGAGCGCATCTCGCAAGTTACGCTCCCAGACCTCGCAAGAGACTGCGGCAATACTGACGGACCCATCTGCGTGTAGCCTCAGCTGCTGTCGGAGTCACTAGTTTAACTCTGATTCCGCACGTGCCACAGAATTATAGGGTTCTCACACACGGAGTCAAGAGGATTGGTTAGTGTTCCTGCGAGGCGCGCGCGAGGCCTCCGGTCTCTTTACGCATGCGAGGCACACGCGGAAAGGATACTCCAACTATCGCTGTGGAGTGGTGTTTTCCCATTGTTTGCACACGACGTGCACCCGCGCTGTGGTGAAGTGCCTCTTGTCCCATTATGTAATATTATGTACACACGATCTGTGCACCTTTTCTTTGGTGAGGTGCATCTTGTCACTTACAGAGGATCCATGTCTACGCCTTTGCGAAATGTGTATTCCATATCGGAACAATCCCGTCTTAGGCTGCCAGACGAAACCTTAACAATCATCTACATGGCAAGCCCGTCGTTAGACTCGAAGGGGCAACGCTGCGCGTTAGATTGTGATTAACATCTTAAGCCTGGACACGCACGTCTACAGTTCTATGCATGCGGCAGCATTGCTATAGATGCCAAGCTGGACTTGAGAGGCAGGCCATGGACAACGAAAGCTCAGGGGGTTCTTTTCACAGGGGCACTGCCTTCGCAGACCCACAAATGAGAGGCAACAAATCACGCATCTTAGCAGGTCTCATGTCACCGACCCACCCAACAATTCAGAGGCAACAATCGCACATCTTAGCAGGCTTCATTTCACAGACTCACCCACAACTGAGAAGCAACAAATCCTATCGCAGGCCCGTGGCCTGCAAGGCTGCAAAACCCTTCAGCTTACACCAGATGTAATGGCTGTGTGCCCTGATGCTGGGTTTAACGACTAGGGGAGGACTCGAACTCTACAGTCTCTACACAAGTGACACAATGTAACACATGACACTACTTCACGCTTGTTGTAGTCTGTACGACTGCTCACATGCCAGTGATCATGTGACTGTTGCATGACATTCACCTCCCATAACGTGCGCATCCCGACATCGGAGACATTGCTAAGCGGCCTCGGATAAGTCCCACCCCCAAAACCACCGAAGCCCGCAAAAAGTGCAAGGTACCTCACCCCCCCCCCCCCCCCCCCACGAAATGCAGCACTTTGCAAGTGGTCCGACATCAACCGAGGAAGTTTGGAAAACTCAATCTGGCAGATATCATGTTCGGTAAATCTCCTTCCAACACTGCCATTCAAGCTGAATTCTCGAACAAGCCACTCGAGCCATTTCTTTCACAACTGGTGCTTATGCTCGTGGGCGTGGGGGTAGCTCCCGTGCGGAAAGCCGTAAATGGCATCCAATGAAGAAACGTGGGGAAAACGTCTCAGGGCGAGGCCCACCACTGAAAAATAGCTCCCGACGACGCCGAAACCGGCCACGTCGAGGCCTGGGCTCTTGCGGCGCAGGTCTTACGAATCTGGCGTTGATCGAATCCAAAGCTCTACAAGGTCCAAGCTTGTCTGCTTCAACGCGCCGCGGATGGCCAACGTCGCACCTCCCGAACAGCCATGTAAAAGGCATCAACCATGAACAATGAAGCACATGTGTCCGCCTGAATGCACCGTATCAAAAACGGAGAGTGGGCTTTCCAGCTGTGCACGCTTGGACCTCGAAAAATCATGCACCCTCAAATCGCAAGGCGTGCACTGATGCACCCTCTTCCTGGCAGAACCCATTCGATTCAAAGTGTTCACCATGCCGGAGTGGACACCCAATGATGCTCATGATGCTGGCCTCTGCGGCCTATGGCACCGGTAAAGGCTCCGTACCCCACACCGATCCAACCAGAGCAGTGTGACTGATGCGCATGATGCTTCGCATGCGGTGCGACCGGGCGCAGAGCACGGCCGGTGGGATTACAATGTCGGACATCGTCCATGATCGTCATGCTGAGAAGTCGAGAACACTTGTTCCGAAGACGAAGCCCTTTACAGGACAAGGCTGGGTGAGCGTGGAGAACGTAACCCAGGCGACGGGACAACTCCTCATCCTGAGGCACCAGCGCAGAGATTGGCACGCCAGGCTTTGTGAAGCTTCGAGGAAGCAGGAGCGAACCAGGATGCAAGAAGTCCAGCCTCTGTCGTTCTAGCATTCGGTGTCACGAGGCTGCAGAACATGTCAGGCCCGGACGCAGGGACTTGAAAGTCAAGGTGTGCAGGGCTGCGCGATATCGGAGTGAAGTCAAGCTGCAGACTTCCCAGCACCTGCAGATGGAGGGTAGGTTGAATTCGGAGAAGGTGAATTTCGAACGAGCTAGGCCAAGGGACACTGACTGGAAGATCAGATCGAGAGCATCCTGAAGGAGCTACAGGCAGCCTGGGCAGAGTCAGAAGGACTCAAAAACATTTGAGGATGACGCTCTCAGTCACAGGCTCGAGTCATGCGGGGCTCTTGACCAGCAGAAGAAAGCCAACAGCTGCAAAATCCTCAGAGCAGCGTCCGAGCGACTCTGCCTCGACAATATTCGGCAATCTCCGAGCTCGGCGCCATGACCGGAAGAAGTATTTCGAGCCTGATATGCAATAGGCAATAGCCGTAATTAGGAATAAGACCACAGCGAGCCGAGTCTTGGCAACAACCCTAGATGAAACCGCAGCTGTGATCCTTTCTTGCCCTTCAAGCTGCTCCGGTGCGATGCCCCCAAACCAACACGATCAGAAGCCAGACTTGAAGCCGGTTTGAAGGTAAAGTGGCTTTAAGGGCGGATCAGGAGGCTTCGGGGTTCGGCGCTCGGGCTTTTTCGGGCTATCCGAGGACCAGTTGTGCACTTCCCGGAAGGACTTCTAGGAGCTCCAGACCTTGCCCCCTGGGAAGCCCGTACAGTAGCAAAGGGACGTGTGGCTTGGGTCTAGGAGCATTCAAAGATGCGAGTGCCCATGACATCGGCTCGGAGCTGTGCCTGGCAGGGCTGTGCAGCAGCATCAGCGGGTCCGTGCTCGGCAAGGCCTCGTCCAGCCAGCGCTGGAGCAGAGGAAAGTCGCTCTTCCAACTTGGGCTCCGGCCAGTACAAACACCAAAGCACCTGGCCTGAATTTTGTTTCCACGAGCTCGCAAGCTTTGCAATCAAGAGAGGGCTCCAGTCTAGAACTGCCTGCAAGAGCTTCTGAGCACTGCCGGTACACCAAGATGGACAGGATCGAGCGCAAGAAGTAGTAGTCCTGCCTGCACCTTTCCGCGGGTCACATAGCTACAAGACCCCGCAAGCCACAGAACAGTAGCGCCTTTCGAAGAGGCAACATAGGCGTTTCCGAACATGCAATGCCTCGCAGCAGACTATGACCAGAGCGGTGGTATATGAAGCTGAAGCCACTTAGATTGAGGTTCCCGCTTTGAAGCGGAGCAAATGACCCTGGCCATGAAAATCCGGGAACTGGTGATGGCGCACCTAGCCTGCGCGGGAAGTGCAAGCTCCGGTTTGCGAGTGCTTGCGACTGCCGCACCTCGAAAAAGATCGTGCAGGCAGGAGGAAGTCCAGGTTTGCATAGCCTCTCGTCAACGACTTAGGACTGCAACATACCACGATGTGACACTTGCTTCTGTGCAGTCTCTGACTGATCCCGCAAAAACCGACGACAGGCTGCCTGCAACTGGGAAGTAGCTACCCACGACGCAGAAGCCACCGATGTTCAAGTCTTGGCTTTCCGCTGCGCCTTGTCAAGAAGAGGAGACACGCAGGGGCTCAGCGACTGTCATCAAATTCGCATGTCAACCACAGCTGGGCTCTCGGCCGCCCTGTTTC
>CAJNDV010000681.1:85956-108001 GCA_905221635.1 Symbiodinium sp. CCMP2456
CGATGACGATGACGATGGTGGTGGTGGTGGTGGTGGTGGTGGTGGTGGTGGCGGCGGCGGCGGTGGTGGTGGTGGCGGCCGTGGTGGTGACTGCCGTGAGGGAGCATTGGGTAGCTCCGTCTTTGGCACCATGTTTGCGGCCAGCTCCGGTATGCCAAGTACAGTAGCCATGCGCCCCCGCACCAGGTCGGAAAATGGCATCACACGGGAAAAGGTGGGAAGAGACTCGATTCCAAGGACCGCCGCCGACCATTCAGCCATGCCCTGCACCACACACCTCAAACCAGTATGTCCTCCAACTGGTGGCATTGCAATGGCTATGGCAGTGGTGGGGGAATTGGAGAGGCGGAGTGGTGATTGTAGTACTGTAGCCATGACGAGTGTCATCATCATGAGCAGCAGCATCATCAGCATCAGCAGCAACATCATCATCAGCTTCGTCATCCTCAGCAGCATCATCATCTTTGACATCATACCGGTCAAAATGATGAGAAAACGCTTGTCAACTTGGGTATGTCAATCGCTTCGATATGCGCTCTCTCGGCGCGCATATCACATGCAATCGTTTCAGCTTGCAGGAGGCCAGGCAGGCACTGAGGTGGCTGCCGGAACGGCCACTGAAGCACCACACCTGCAAGCCACGTGACAGTTCACATAACACATCTCAAGATGCCAAAGCCAGGCCTGCTGAAACTCTTAAGCAGCGGCAACATGCCAGCATGGGTGCTGTCAGCGGCAAGCGGTGATGCCCCCAGGTATGCCTGCCAACATGCAAGCCTCGGAAGTGAATCTGAGCAAGGTTCAACGCAAAGTGTGTCAGGAAGGCCCGTCGAAATGCTGAAGAAGGCGAGCTTGAACGTGCGATGCCTCGAAGTCGTCATCAAGTCAGGCAACGGCGTTCCTTCTGCAAGGGCATGTGCTGAGCGCTTTGCTTTGGAGTGCTGGTGGCAACTCAGCACTTGAAAAGCCGAGCACCAGCAACAGCAGCCCAAGCCTTGCCAGGACGCACACAACACCACAGGTGCATTGCGGAAGGTCCCAGGCCGGCCTGGCAAAAGACTTCACGGACAGGGACGATGCCAACTGCGTATAGCCTCCGACGTGCTTGTGGCATGCTCTTCTCCAGCAGTATCTGCTTGACACAACGTGCAAAAGCAACCCATGCGAAACATGAGCAATCCGGGCTTTCCTATTGAAGTCTATACCACAGATCCCAGAAATCTATACCTGATTTCGAATCGCAGGACTTTCCTGAAACCCTAATAAAACAAAAAAGAGGCCAGGCCTGTCACAGGGGGATAGCTGCCGATGGTGCCGAAGCCGACGATAGCCAGATCTTGGCTCTGCACCGCTCCTCAGTGCTGGCAGCCAGTTCTTCGCAGCTTTGGGACCGTAAACATATACATCTGCATATACATGCACATGTACATGTACATGTGCATATACATACATATGACTACATACGTATATGCGCACTAAGAGTCTTCAAAACATCGGTGAATACGGTGAGGTGAAGCACGCACTTCTTTATATTCATTTATGACGTGACAAGCACTTGAAGCCGCACACGGAATATTTATATTTTCGTTTTGCGGGTCTACCCATTGAGACCCTACCGTGTGAGAATAACCCTCTTCTTAAACTCAGAAGCACAAAGAAAACATGCACCCATCTCTGCATCTGCTTATGCTGTGGGGGACTATGGCAACTGAGCTGAACACGTGGGACACCGACGTGTTCCAATGAAGCAAGCAAAAACAAGCACGAACACTTGTTTTCACTTGAACCAAACAAGTGGATTCGACGTCTCACTCAGCGGTCCTAACTTGATTGTACGGTGGCATCTCTGAAAGCACAAACTGTACGGGTACACTTAACTCCGAACTTAACTCCCCCTCTAAGGAGCTGTCGTGCTGATGCGAATGAAGAAATAACTACTTGGGAAGGTTTAGGGTCCTCTTTCAGAAGTGGAAACCTAACGCTTTCAATCTGAGTTGACATTCTACCAACAGCCTACTGACATTCCTCGACATGAAGGCTATCGAGACACGGCCACTCACAGTCTGGACCCATACATGGCCCCCCTCGATGTGGTTCGATGAATGAGTCACGGCGTGTTAAAGTGACCTGGTTCCAGGCCAGCATTACTACGGTAAACTTGTGTTTAGGCAAGGCTTCTCGAAAAAAAACACACAAAACCGAAGTAACATTGGGTATGCACTGGTGGTGAAGCATGAGCCGTCGGGCACTGTTGGATACAAGGCATCTTCACTAGGCAACAGGGTAAGCAGTTGAAGCACATCCTCTTCCGTGAAACGTTTCGGCAGTGCACTTGCGAACTGCTCCGATTCTTGAATGATGACGCTGGACACTGTTGCATGAAGCAGCTGTGCATCTCTCAAGCACAGCTGCACAAGCATAGTTCGGCACAGCAGGCCACTTTGCTTTCGGTTATCGGCGTCCCCAAAGTCGTACCAGCGACGATTACGCTTGGACACACAGCTTGCCCACCTGACCTTGCGGTTTCATGCAGCAGCTACCCGTCGTTGACAGTGAACCGGACACCAGCAGGACAGGAAATGCGTCTTGAGGTCCTGGTAAAGGTATTGAAGCCTTTCGATTGTCGATGGAAAGATTTCAGGTTCGGATCTTTGCATGCAAATCCCGATTGCGGCTTTACAGTCACGGGAACAAGCTCAACTCAAGGTTGGCTCTAACCCCAGGAGATGACATTGCAGGTGTATGGACAGCGATATGGATGATGGGCAGATTTCCGCTGGACCTTCTGCACACCGATTTCAGGAAACCTCGCGAGTTGCTCAACAACCACTGATATGGAAGGCACCGACAAGCATCTTGGACTGTCCGGCGCGCGCATCACTATGGCGAGCGACCTAAATTCATGCTACACGACCACAGTGAGTAATATGGAAATGCTGAGGCTGTTAACCAGTTGAACATGTGGGACACCGACGTGTGTTCCAATGAAGCAAGCAAAAACAAGCACGAACACTTGTTTTCACTTGAACCAAACAGGTGAATTCGACGTCTCACTCAGCGGTCCTAACTTGACGGTACGGTGGCATCTCTGAAAGCACAAACTGTACGGGTATGTTTAACCAACTTCACGAAACTCTGGCGGCCTCTTGAAGACAACATGATGCGGCTCCATTTGCATGTGCTAACTACGAGAAAGAGGAAAGCTTGTATCATCATAAGAAATACAACCTGAAATTGCCTGTGCCTGCCCTCAAAAACAAGTTGAGCTCTACATATGAGGAAAGTTGAAGAGCTGGAACAACTTAATACTGTAAATACCACTGACTCTGTGTCTTATCAACTGAAACTACAGAGCTTGTCTTTCTGTGAACTGCTCCTGCGTCCTTCAGCTTTGAGGATAAAGCAGGAGAGCCTTTCCGACAATGAAAAGAGACAACAGACACGAGGACTCCTTGCCTTGACCAGAAATCAGTACAACAGCTTTAGCTTATGAAAAGAACAGCACGACAACCCCAGTATCCTAGCAAGAACGCAGAGAGCTCCTCATGGTGCTAAAGGCAACATATCCAGCAATAAGCGGGTTCCTGCACATGCTAACAAGAGTTACCGGGACACGGACCCATGCATGCATACGCATTCGTACATACGTGGGTTTGCACTCATTTCTGCACCTTTGCCTGCTATAGGTGAAGTACCACGCAGGGAAGCACGTACAGTAAACAATGAATCTGCTCAAACACAAATGCCCAGGGCCATAAAAGCCCATTTGGATATAACGCACCGAACATTGCATAATTTCTTCGGAAAGCATATTCCTCAAGATCCATAACAACCAACACTTCCCTGTTCGTCACGCCACAAGCCAAAAACAAAATAGAATCCACAAGACCAGGTTGCAACCATCTATGAAGGTAACCCCTTCAACAAATTAAACGGGCACTCAGTTAAGACCTTTTGCGCGAGATACTAACAAATAAGCCCAAATAGGTGGCGAGAGACAGTCCAACAACAAAGAAACTTAGAATGGAACCAGTTCTGGAGATCTTGTCCGAAAGCCGTTCCTCGACATAGCCCCTGCAAAAAAATAAAAAAACATGAATTCCAACTTATTCAGGCAGCCGCTGCTTGGCTTTCAGAGTCTTCACGACGCCGTTCTCGAGACATTCCCCAAGCAGAACCACCAATAACACAGAATGAACATATTCCACGAGACAGCTGAAAGAAGCCAACACAAACAATTATGCGAGAGTCTTCAGATAGCAGTGCGGGAGACTGTCCCGAAACATCAAAAATATCAAAAGCATGAATCCAGAATTGATCTCTTTGTCGAAACAACAACACCCCAAAACAAGTCATGTCGCTTCGGTTATGATGCACTTCTAAATTCACAAGGGGATGCTGGCCAAGGCACCGCCTTGCTTCACCGCCCCGTGGATCGGCAGAGAAGAACCTGGAGCCAGCGCCAGCATGACGTGGGTTTGTGGCAGCGGAGGCTTACGGCGAGACCCCGGGCCCCTGTGCCTGAATGGACAAAGTCAAGGGCCGGAGGAAAGCTCCCCGGTCGTGTGGCACTGGCCCTGGCGAGGTGAGACCACTCTCGGGTTGCACGTCAGGCGCTCTGCCTGCTTAGGGCTCCGGCACTGGCGAAGCTGCTTCGATGTTGACGGAGCTCTGTGGCAGTATAGGCAGCCCGGGATGGAGGAGATCAAACCTCCAATCTGATGCGTACAACTACCCCTGCGTCTGCAACCTTATACAAGTCACAGCAACCGTAAGGTCAGCACATGAGAAGTGCAAAGCCAACACGAGCAAAGCTTCGCAAGAAAGGTGGCGAGTCGAGCTTGACATCGCCAAAGACCTCGAAAAAACGAGACAGGTGCCTGCAATGCTTGGTCAGCATGGAACTATGGATCACCCAGGTGCAAGTAAGCAAACACCTGGTCGACCGCAGCCGACAAGCAGCAGAAACGGCCTTATCAAACAAGCCGTGCAGACATGCCTACAGCCGGCCACTTCTTCGATAAAAAACAGTTGAGATACCGGCCCAGGATGAGACAGACTGCGGAGAAGCAGCGAGGAGCCAAGATGTGCGCATCCCAGGACCTGGATTACAAGCAGTACATCGGGAAAAACTTGCGAGAACAAGCATCACACAAAGACCTTCCCTGAGCCACGGACCAACGATGCTGCATCAGGTTTGGCAAGTGATCGCAAAAGCATGACGAATTCGAGACTCAGAAAAGCAATGCTGCAGCAAGGCTGATGCTTGTCTCGACTTACAAGAACTAAACGAAATCTGAGGAGTGCTTAGTGATGCTAAGTCAGCGGCTGCAAAGATTGGCAGGCGAATAATGGAAGACCTCACAGCCACATTCAAAGGACATCCACGCACCGACGAACTCGCGTGATTGGTTCCGTACCGGGGCCCTGGCCGATTCGAGCAAGGCTCCGAAGGAGCGTTGGCAGACCGAGCCAAGCCACACCCAAAGCAAGCACGAGAAGTCCAAGCCTGAGATCAGCGCAGGGCTTTGATGAATCCTGTGTTTCGTGTCGCAGCTTGGCGCTTGGGGTCCGACCGTGCAGCTCCAGACGGAATTGGCAGCAATCCAAGCCCCGCAAAGCTCTGCGATGAAGTTGGCAAATCGAGGCTGCTGAGACCTGCACACTACACTCACTGCACGCTCACTACCCAGGCTTTCAATGGCACAGCGGGGCCCGGGGCCGCCACCTGGCCTGGCACTGCGAAAGCCACGCCGAGCCGCCCAAATGCTTGCAACACAGGCGAAAAGCCCAATCTGCAGCATTCGCCGGTCGTTCAACGATTTCGATGCTTCGATCATCTTCGATCTCTGAGGCTTCCACTGTAAAGAATCCAGAACTATGGCAGAAAAGTCCATGCATTGGCACCCAGAGGCAGGTACTGCTGTACCACATCAATTCATCCTTGATGCCAAGTAACGCGAATTGCGCAAGGTCCCACGTGAGCAAATGGCCCCTAGAGTCTTAGAGAGTACGCCACAGCTGGAATTCAAAGCCGAGCATCCCATGCAGCAGCATCAGAGCATCTGGATGGAAAAAACGTGGCGCAGATGCAGGGAAGCCTGGACAGGCAAACAAAGATGCGCAAGACTCTTTGGAGCGAAAGGAATGCTAATAATCTGACAGCACCTGCTTGCGCGAAACTGCGCGATGGCAGAAGAAGCTCCAACCTTTCATGGGCAAAACATGCGTCGCGAGATGAGTTTTGTGTGTTTATCGGTGCGTTCTTGGTGTTGTTTATCCTTTTTTGCCGGTTTCTCTAATATCTCCTACTCCAGAAGTGGTATGCTGCACGATCTGCATTCATTCCGCATTAATTGCACAGTTCCGCTGCGAACGCATCCTGCGGAAAGTGCGATTCGCAGCCGATACATTCGGCTTGTACTGGCCTGGAAAGGCCATTACCTCGTGCAGTCTTGTCGTGGTGTCGTGAAAACGCTTGAACTGACCTGTCAAGGCAAGGAAGCATTGCGGCGAGGGCACTTGTGCAACGTTCAAGGCCGCCAGTACATGAGGAGAACATGTGCGGGATGATCTGAAACGCTGAAAAACTCCGCTGATTCATGGTGGGGCTGTTGGTCGTGTTGGTCGTTTTGGGCGTTTTCGTTTTGCTCATTGTGGTGGCTGCGGTCGTTTTGGCCGTTGTGGGCGTCGTTGTCGACGTGGAGCTCTGTTGTTGTTTGGGGATCTATGCGGGCTTTAGGCCGGGGAAGCTTTGGTCTGGGTTAACCTTTGTCTAAAGACAAAAAGCTCTCACTCCGAATCACTCTGGGCTGCTAGCCTGCACGGAGGGAGGCTTGGTGCTCATGGGGTTTAAGGCTTATAGGCTTTAGGTTTTGTTTACTTGCTTGCTTGCTTGTTCGCTCGCTCGCTTACTTGCTCGGCACACGCAGTAAGAGAAAAAAGCACAGAACCGCGCAGACAATACGAATATGATGCCACCACAGGGACCGAGGCTCCGATCCTTCGAACGTCCGAACATCAGCGTTGGAACACGAAACGAAAACGTAGTCCGAATCTGGCATGCACACTGGAGCCGGTCGATTTGCTTCAAGATCCAGCATCGACACCTTGTGCCTCTACGAAGGCATGCGAGTTTAACGCGTCTTTGATTCTGCTGCATTCCAGTTTCCTTCGCGTTCCCAGCATATTCGCCTACGTATCCTACGTGGGACACGACCAGACTGGTGAACCACACACGGAAGACGGCAGTGCAACACATTTCTGTGGAACCCCTTTGGTGTCTTCATGCTGCAAGCAGGTTAGAAGGTGAAAGCCGATCTCTCATCGACTGAGAGCATAGGCTTGCAGTCGCTTTCAGAGGTTCTCAGGCTTCTACGGCCCACGAGGACACAGAAATGTTGGAACTCACATTGAAACTTTGCCGGAATACGCGTACAGTATTATTACAGGGCCCCTAATGCCCCCAACATAAGATCCTTATACTCATGCGACCACCAATCGGCAAGGCCGAGCCGTCGGAAATAGGAATTCTTCCAGTCATTCAGAGTGCATTTATGGCAACGACGATCATGTACCCGAACTTGGATCAACATCCACTTACACCCTCCCTGACTGGACTTATAGCCTATGTCGGATATTGCAGGTTTCATGATGTGTGACAGACGACTTGGCGAAACAGGGAGGTCGGGATTCGCCGGCGCTTAAGCCTTGGTGTCGTGTGCATGCTGCCCTCTGAAGAACTTGACCATTGAAATTCCGGAAGCTTAGATGGAAGTCTGCAGGGCATGAGCTGCTGACACACCTGGTTCTCAACGGCATCGCACTCAAGTTCTGAGGCTCACGCTGGACAAAATCCGCCGCCAGAAGCAAAAACCCTGCAAAGGCTCCGGCATTGCTAAGCCACTCCCCCATGCGTCTATGAACTTGCGCCTAATCCCATGGAGCCGAACGTCGACAAAGCAGATCCAGCACCTCAGATGGACTTCGTGGGAGCCAGCGGACCGGTGTCGCGAGAGCTCGGGGCAGCGCGGGCGGCACTTTGCAGCATCGGCGAGGATTCTGCAGTTGCGCCAGAAGGCACCGAGGCTGAAAGTCCAAGGCCTTGAACGTCAAAGGGGCCAAGGGATCTCTTCGGCAAAGTCGAGATGCCGCTCCACGAAACATCGCCAAGGAAGGCCCGTCACAGAGGAAGCACACACAGCTCAACTGCATGCAGCACGGCCCCGAATAAGCATCACTGCGGGGCGTTCCTGAGGCCCTGTGCAGGAAAGACTTCGCAGGGATGAAGATGACCCGGCATCCGCAGGGTTAGGAGCTGGCAACCTGGTAACAACGCTGGCCACTCCTAGCCGACAGACTTCCAGACTGAAGCTGCTCGTCATTCAGCTCCAGTCTAAGCTAGCAGCGAGGGATCCAGCTGCAAGACCCCCAGGAGCGAAGCAGCAGGGTCAAGGCATGCAAAAGACCGCGCCGAAGGCGAGGGTGCAAATTGGCTGAAACCTGAGCTCCACGTGCTCCCAGCTGTGTCAGCGGACTGCCTGAGCCACTCAGGTTTCGGCTGTGCACCGGCGAGGAAGGCTCCGAAGTGGCCTTGAGTCTCGAGCAGCCGAAGTGAGAAACAGACACCCCATGCTTCTAGTCTTGGGCATCGGCAGCACTAGAGGCAGGAGGGGAAGTTTCCGACCTCAAAGAACGGCAAAGGCTCAAGGCTTGGCAGTCCAAAGTGATGGGCTTGCCTCGCAAAGCTTTGCGCAAAGAGGGATGCACCGAGCGCAGAGAAGTCTGAGACGGATGGAGATTTGCCGACCCTCGAATAGCCTGGGTAGCACGTCGAACAAAGCAAACAGCTGGACTCAGGGATTCTGGCTCTGAGCAGCAGGCTCAAGACAGACACATAGCCTAAGCCGGGCAAGAATGGAAGAGACCGAAACTGGGCTGCCTCGGGCTCTTCGAAGTTTGAGGCGGCCGCCGGAAACTTCGAGGTTTCCCAGAATGCTTCCAGATGATCCACCTGCATCGCATCTCAGCCTTGGATCACACGAGCGAGTCAGCGAGTGCAGCTGACAGCAGCTGAGACCAAAGCGTTCCAGCCAGGCAGGCGCAGTGGGTTGCGGATGCGCCGAAACTGCCAAACCTAGATTTGGCGGAAATTGCAGTTGCAGCTGTCCGGCGATGACGCTGCAGACTCTTTCTCCGAAGGCCCAGGCGACATTTGATAGTCCACCGACCCGTCACCCAGGGTGACCTGTCTCCAGCTGCAACACAACGGCTGCAGAAATTACAGTCACAAGCTGGTGTGGCTGAATGGGTGCCGAAGTTGTAGAAGTCGTACCTCGTCAGAAGTAATCTCCCGTTACAGCTCCGCATCTCTTCATCCCGTGTCTGCTCAAATCGCTCAATGCGAGAATGGCTCACTTGATGACGTAGTTTGTGGATAGATGGTGTCCCATGTAGTAGTCGCAGTTCCTCGGTGCACCGTGCTACGATAACGTTCTGTCGAGCGGATTCTGAAACCTGTCGATCCGGGGATTGCACGAAAGTGTGAGCGTCATGTCGGCACCCGTTGCAGTCGTGTCCATGGTAAAGCCTGTCAGGGGCCAGGGGCATCTGAATCTGCCAAGCGCAACGAACAACCATGCCAGGTTCTTAACATAGCCGTGGAGCATGTGGGACAGTACCGTGAGTTGCAGGCGGTTGTGCTTAGGTCCAGCCTAAGAGGGCTCTCTCACCAATTACGCGCACACCTATACAGAGCGACCCTGCAGAAGATTCTGAGATGAGGTCGTCAGCGGCGTGCCCGACAAAGTTGCGCACTCCGTGCTGGGCTCTGTTGAACCTTGCATTTCTTGGGTAGGAAGGGCCCCACCCCTCTCTAAGGTTACCGGGTGAACTGCCACTGGCAGTCACCTTCAGGACCTCGGGAGTGTCAGCGCTGCAGGCCAACTCGCCATCCTCGCAAGGCCGTTTCTAGATTCCAGGGAAAGCAACCGCCGCTGCTTGTCGCCGTGCCATGCTGTGCCTTGCACATGCAAGTTGTGCCCGCATCGCCCTGGCCCATGGGCCTGGAAGAAGTGGAACACAGACGGAGGCAAATTGGATTTTCAGCAAGACTTAACGAAACGGGGTCCGAGGCGCAGAGGCCCACAAGCATGTGGTATCTGAAACACAGCTTGAGACAAGGGAGTGCCTGATGAAATACTCCCGTGCGCCAGCACCACTGCCATCTTTGACAAACGCAGAGCGAGTACCTCCATGCACTGTGCGCACGCGGACCAGGTGAGACCCCACCCCGAAGAGCACCTGTGTTGTAGAAGGTGTACATGAAAACAGCCTGCAGACGGTACAGCGATGACGCTGGGCCACTAGCAACCGAAGCTTGCCTGGCCGGTGAGAGCCACGCCATTCACGAAGTGGCAGTTGGTAATGGTTAAGGTGACTGCCTGTACGGAGGACTCTTGAAAGAACACGAACGCGAATAAAGAATTAAAAATGCTGGGGCTGCGTTGGATGATGTGTCGAGCTGGTAGCAATTTGGACATTGCCTGAGAGACTTGGAAAACAGATCCGAGCATCGAGCTGTTCCCTGTGGCATTAATCGACGCTGCTGAGCAAGTAGCTTACCACCACAGCTAGCAGCACTGTGATCATCAGCAAGATCGGCAGAAACCTGAGATAAACATCCCCTTTGGCAGGCGTTGCAGAGGACACTGAACCCGACATCCGCACACAGGCCGTAGGCCGTACCCCACGTGGAGCCCGAACTTCATTGAAAACAGCCGCGCGGCTGTATAGCAACCTTCGATCTGATCATCCACTGATGGATACCACACCTAAAGGGCTCGCAGGCACGGAATCCTCTCCCTCTGCTGCATCACAAAGTACAACCCCGATGCCTTCTGCAATGTGGGGACGGGGAAGAGCAGCAACCTGCAGCTCTGAGAGCTAGTACGGCAGTCGAACGAGGCCAGGTCCAAGGCTCAGTCCGAGGGAACCTGCTCAGCCAAGGGGCAGCCACCACACCATCAAGTCGGCAGCCGTCGATTTGTTGCCTGACGGCGCAGCAACGACGCTCTGTCAGAAAGGTGTTTGAAACACATCTTGGCCATGCCAAGACTTCCAGCCAGCTGCCTGCATAGAAGTATGTTCAACGTCTTGGATGCCTCAGACCGCTGAGATTTCGGTGCGCAGCCTTAGGATATGCAGCACCAAGGTTCGCACACGCTGCACGCCTGCAGCGGGACAGGAGGATCACGAAGCCATCAGCCAAGGCAAGGTCTTTGAGCCAGTTCCAGGAAAGAGGCGACAGCACAAGCTGACGACACAAACGTGACACGATTGACTCACTTCTCTGCATGTCGAGACCACCGACATCGAACCCCAAAATCGCTTCAGTGCATTGCAACGGATGCAATGGCCTCGCATCTACCACCTGTAGCGACGGCGACGTAAGAGCCTGGGAGTACCTGCTGATGGAACAGGAATACAGATTTCACAGCCATTGGAAATGGAGAAAGCTTCGTTGAAAAAAATCTTGCGCGCAAGCAGCTAGTTGTCTGTGGGGCTGGCCTTGTGGCGAGGTCGTGTGCAATACCTTCCCTGGACGCTCAGCCAGCCCCGAAATTGCAAAATGTCTGGCTTGACAACACTCATATGTTGGTAGTTCACAGAGAAGCAAACCGAAATCCGTAGTAAAAAGGGGCTGCAGCAATGCAGGACCCAGGCGCGGCACCGAGTTTAAGCAGAAGTACGTGTCCACAATGAATTTACGGCAGCTCTGTTAGAACACAGCCAAGAGTGTTCTACCTCTAGCTAGCACACACTAGGTCTCTGGTTTTGAAGCTTCTGCGCTTTCCCCGCATCCGAATCTCTGACTGCCAAGACAGGACTGCTTCCCGCGAGCACGACGAGTGGAGGCCGTATTGTGAAGAAACCGGGATAGGCAAGCAATGGTCGTAAAGGAGCCGCTTCTGGAAAGGTATGCTTCTGCCGTGTCTTGCTCCAGCACTTCATGACGACAGATTTCCCTCTGGGGCACGTCTGTCCCTGACACCGCGCGCCGCCTGCTCCGCTTGGAGCCCAAGCTCGGGCTTCAGGCAATTCGGGGCCCGCGGCAGCAGTGGCCGCGTTGGCCTCAGCGGTGCCCCATCGTCTATTAAGCTAATACTAGAAAAAATATAGGAATAACGCCAAAACAAAATCAGAAACCCAAGGACGTGACAAGAAGACACACGTGAGAAGTACATGGTATACGAATCAACAAACCGCGTGCCTCAGGGTCAACGAATAGAAACAGGCAGATGATTGCATGCAGTCGTGCTCCGTTGTTTCATATTCACATTCAAGCAACTGTTCATTGCTTTCCAGTATTCCCCGGTTTCCGTGTGCTTTCAAGCACTTCGGGAGGGGGGGGCCGTTTGCAAGTTTCTGGATTTCAAATCTATACACTGGAAAAATCAGGCACAGAACTAAATGCAAAGAAAAAGAGAAAGATGGTAGAAAATAACTTTATCAAACAGATCACAGAGCGCAGATCATGATATGTACTTAGTTCCATAGCTTTGTCACTTATGTTGACTGCTAATGTGCTTCCCTTGGTGATTCCATTAAAGTTTTTTCAAACGGATACTGCCACGAGACTGATATCCCGTTATGGTTTTCCCCAAGTAGCATTTTACTTTTTGCACGCCCCGTTGTCAATCGCAACCGTGCAGAAAAATCCATGATTTGTCCTGTCTGGGATTCAGAGTGCTGAAAGGATCGGGCCGTCTTTATGCCAGACAGCACATGTTCTGCACACTTACCTCAGCTCGCCACAGGACCGGGGTTCACCTCCTTCTCCTGCTGGACGTTGGGCTGGGAATTCGAAGCCTCCTGGCCGGTCTTTGCAGAGGGACACGGGAAGAGCAAGATCTCGGGCTGCCGAATGTCAGTTACGACGTTTTTACGGGATGCACGCAGATCAACGACGCATAAAATCATCGGCAAGCGCCTTCCGGTTCAGTATTGACGCACATGCCGATTACGACAGCTGAAGCGACATTGAAAGAAATGCCCGAACCGAACAAGATACTATTCCGTGAAGGCAGCGACAGACCGTGTCGGCTAACTTAATCAATCACGGTGCTACGCGGCACTTGCTTTAAAAAGGAATGAAGCGCGTTCCAGAATCGCCTCTGCGTGGGCCGAAGCGATTACGGTTGATGCAATTAGACTGCATAAGATAGTCGAGAACGTTAACCATAACCTTGCAAGTCCCCAACCATGCCTCAGGCTCATCCAAGTCGGTCAAGTCGCTGATCTGTCGGACCTGCACGCAGCATTGACAATTCAACTCTGGCTTGTTATGCTTGCTGCCACCACTGCCAGAGAGGTAGCAGATCTCCTGCACTGCAGAACCAGGGCTTTTCTGATGTTCGTCCTTCGCTGCTTTGGCTCGCCACCCACATTTCCGCTTTGCGTGGTGGGTAGAGCTGAGGCCGTTTGCGGGACGTAGCAATACAACAAACGCCATTCATAGCGGATGGCGACTCACCAATCGGGCAGTTTTCAACAGCTTTGGTGGCCTGAAAACGCGCTTCGCCCATAGAGCCAAGGGAAGCCAAACCACAAAACCAAAAACATTCACTCTAGCTTTGATATCTCCTCACAAACAAAATGCCACAGGCGAACGCGCACGCCGTCCTCCAAGCCGAAACGACGATATTTCGTCAGAGCTTTGAACAGCAGCTGCCGCACGGCTTGACCGAAGGCAGACTTACCAGTGTTGCGACTACAGCTATTCACGCAGCTCGCTGCAAAGTAGTGGTGAATGCACTGCCAACTGTACAACCTGCAGGCACCTCGCAGACAGCCGGTGCAGAATATCAATGCCTGTGACCCACCACACAAGTCGAACACAATTTACATAATGCATGTCATGCTGCATCCACATAATACATGTGACCATCGTATGTCACCTTGGTCCGGCAGCAACAAAAACGCAATGCTCGATGCACATAGACTTGAAGCAATATTAGTTATGCATGTGCGAGCTGGTTGCCGGCAACTGCATCCCATACCGCCAGCCAGGCGGTATTGACACTTCGACATCCACCGTGGATGGCACAGCGGCCTTCGGGGTTTGAAAAAAATTGACGATTTAGATTGCGAGGTGGCACTATGGTCGGTGAAAGGCCTGGGACAACGAAGGGCCAGTGCCACTTGACAACAGCGGCAGCTCCCCAGTCCGCGCATGCACATGCTTAAGTTGAATAAGGTAGTAAAGGGGCGGGGTGACAGCATGAGCAGACCTGCACTTGTTTGGACTTTGGTGTGGGGCAGGTCATACAGCCACCACTCCACCATCCCGTCAGGTGGGGGTCTGGATTGAGGGCCTCTAGCACTTGAGACCCCCGAGCTTCTACCCGTTCTTCCCTTTGCAGGCACGACGGCAGAAGACTGTTTAAGCTGATTGATTTTGAGATCCTTGAAGGTGCATTCCTGCAGTTGGGTGCTCGACCTGGTCCGCCAAACCACGAAAGGACGACGTGACACGTGTAGCAAACAAGACGATGTTGGTTCATAGCCATTCGGCATTTGGACGGCACTCGTGCACTGCAAAATGGAGTGCATATGCCTGTATGTCTGACTATGCAAGCATGAAGTTCCAGCAACTCATGACACGAAGGAGCAACCAGCAAACAGCATGAATCTCACGATGACGAACCTCTTTCAAGCTTTGCTACCTGGACAGCAGACTCACTACAAGGCTTCGACCGCCCAAACGAATCCGAAGACGGGGAGCCTTGCAGGGGTCTAGTTGCAAGCACGCACTGTCATGAAATTCGGGAGATGGAAAGGGGAAGGGGCGAACATGGCGATGTCGAAATCCAGTGTCGGGACGTCCACAGACCGAGACATCCCAAACACTTTGACATACGTGGGTCGCAAGAACCGCGGTACACCTCTGGAAGGGTCGAAGGTTCACTTTTGTGCTCCATAACGTGCCTCAAGAAATCGAGGCTTTTAATGCCCCTGTGTGCGCGTGGCTAAGGGTTTGCAGTCCAAGCCTTGAGTGATCGGTTTGGGCATCGTCCGTTATCGTCCTCTCCCAATGTGCAGAGCTTGGACTTCAATCTTTATACAGAACTCCGATTGCTGACAAATCCGTAGAGTAAGAAAGGTCGACATGCGAGCGCTTACCATGCATTGGCTTTCTTGAACCGGCCATGTGCAAAACAGAACACGACGGTATGAGCAGTGGACATGTTAGGGACAGAATAAATCGGGGAACGGGGCGCATCAAACACACCGGGCATGCGATGAGACTGATTGAGGTTTCACAATGTTTTCAGGGGTAGACACTCTCTCACTAGGCTCAACACTGAGGGCTTGGAGAGAGGCTGAAAACGTGCGAAATCGCTGCCGGCAGCCAAGTTCTACAGCACGTGGTCGCTTATCGGATGTCCGTGAAGAAAAGACTTGACAACCTGTGCTTGCTTTTCAAGTCTGACGAGGCTAAGGTCCCGCGAGAACTTCGGTCAGAGGCATCCAACGACTCCAATCATCTCGCACTCTGCTGGCCTTCAAACTGCTCGCCTGACGCATGAAATGACAAAATGCCACTGGCTTTGCTGCTCCATCGCACGAACCAGAAAAGCTACGGCACTGGCGGGCCTCGCGGCGCAGTGCTGCGACAAACTCTTGCACGTTAATCCTTACCGCGATGCCAGGATGGTCTCAAACGAAAAGCATCGAAAAGCTCACAAGGAATATCGAACTCCTCCAAGCTTCAGGCAACCGCATGAGACAATTAGCAGCAAAATTGTGCTATCGTGCTCTGACAAATATCCATCCGCTGTTGTCCCAATCGCAGAGGTTGAACGCTTCTGTCAGCACTGATGATGTAACGTCTGGCAGATACGCCATCAAAATCCGTGACAGCTCGTCACCTGGGCGACGAGCCAAGGCTGTCTCCATGCGCTGCCCTCCGACTGCACAAGATTGCTGACAGCTTCCATTGGCGAGATACGGGAAAGAAGGCCATCTCTCGACACGTCTGCATTCCTCTGGTCATCAGCAGTTTGCGAAACGATAGCACACAATTGCAGCCAACCTTCCTTTGGGCCTGTAACAGGTATAGGCCCGCTGTCAGACGACGGCACGGCTTCCGGCTAACATCATTTGTGTGAAAAAGTTGCTGCACCTCGCTGCTTCCCGTCATCAGTTAGATTCAGTTAGGAAGCTTATGCGTCCAAGAGGCGAGAAAAGTGTGTCCTTGCACTTGCATGTGATGCAATGCCAGCTTGGTCTCTCTTCATCCGTCCGTCCTTCTATCTGTCCGTCTGTCTCTTTCCTTCTTTCTGCGGGCCCGTCCGCACGGGCTTCTTCTTCTTCTCCGGGGTTCAGGGAGCAGGTTAGGCTCCCCGCGCCGGACGGCGCGCCCCTGTTTCGGGGCCTTGTGAGGGTGTCGGAAAAAGACACGGGTGCTCGGTGCACGGGCTCTCTTCCTTCCTTCCTTCCTTCCTTCCTTCCTTCTTTCCTTCCTCTTCTACTCAGCCAAAGGGGGAGCTTGCAGGCTCTCCCTTGCGCACGCATGCGCCGGGTCACAAGCCCGGGGTTGTCTTCCTCTGCTGGGCATGGCTGCTGTCCTCTCTGGGCTCATCCAGGTTCGAAACATTCTCTTTGTGGCTCTGTGGCTGATGCCTCCCTCGCCAGCGACCCGTATCGGAAGCGTGGTGGGAAAGAGGAGTGCCAAGAAAAACTTGAAGAGCATTATGCTTCATCATGCAAGCACATCGACGTCGGGCTGTCTCCGCCCTGCAACGGCATCTCCGGTGTCTATAGTTCGCTCTCTCTTTATCCCTCTTTGTCCGTTGAAAACACGGTCGCCTTGAAGATGCTTCTCGACGTTCGACATGCGAAGTGCAGGCAGGCAACATATGGTACATGGTCGGCATCCAGCCTGTCGGCGATTTCCCGCAAGAGCTGTCGAGCAACTGCTGTGCTGCCCACCATCTTCTCCTGTCAGTGACTGGTTGTCAATCTGACTGGCAGCCGCCAAACATCTGCTGTGCTGTCCAAGACATGCATTGGCCTTGGCATCCACGGGCTGCATCCACATCCATCGAACAAACTCGTCGAAGTCGACATTTCCTACAGTTCACTATGCTTCGTGTCATATCATATCATATATCAGAGTCATACAGTATCACATGTGAAGCACTGTTCTGTTTGTATGGTACCCACTGTTTTCTTGTGCAGCACTTCTCGCCTATCTTTTCCAAGGAGGGCAGCGGAGCCCATCGTACAAAAAGGCGAGCTTGCAGGGTCTGTATATGGTGCATTTAGTTAACTTGGTTTTCGCCGGCTTGATTGTGTTGTGTGCGGGATGGTGCCGAACTTGGCAGTTTGGGAACGGTCGCCGTTCAACACAGCAATGCGCTTTCAAGGCCCGATGCCGTGTCCTAGAAAAGAAAAAGGCTCCCAAAAAAAACTTACTCTACGAAGACAAACCACTGCGGAGTATACTTTGATCACTTTCGGGTTGCACATTCGGCACTCTGGGGACCACACAGCGAAATGACAGCTCCAGGTGAGGCTTCTTGGCACGATATGGATGAAGCACGCGGGGGGTTCATAAGATGCTCGCGATGCTGCGAAACTTAACTTGGAGTCTGAAACCCGAATTCGAGTCCCGAAACTCCAAGCCAGAAAACATCAGAAAACATTGATACATTATCCGTCGAGGCTTCGACATCCAGAGGAGTGATGCATTGCTACCCCGACTTTAGCGAATATCTCCCAACAACACATGTCATCTCCTTCTGCGACAGCGACTGCAACCCTAGGCCCTCACCACGGAATCCGCAGACCCGAAAGCCGAGAAGTACCCGCACTTTTTTGTTTCCCCCAAAGCCACTTCTACATCAAGCACTGGTGTGGAATTAGCCATGGCAGCGACTCGTGCTCAATTTCTGTGATGTCTGTGGATCGGTGCATCTGCAGTTTTTATGCTGAGAACACGTATCCATACAACGGAAATTCGTTCGGAATACTGCCATCATTCAGCGTAGCTCGACTTGCCCAACCCGCCTGCCCCGCAGTGACACTTCTAGGTTTAGGTATTGCAAGTGCCGTGAGTTCAACAAGAATATCCTGACTTGAGTCCAGAAAGCGGTCAGGCTTCCCTGTATTCAACATGTACACGGAAGCCAGCCCATGCTCTATAGACTTTATACGTGAACATGCGATGCTGATCCCTTCAGGATAGGGAGCCATCGGCATTGGTGTCAATGATGCCAAAAAGTCCGGGAATGTCGGCAGGCGGCACCCCAACGATCAGCAACAACCTTGCAAGCTGGCACCGGGCTCTCCACGCACGACACGACCATCATGAAGCAAAATAAGAAAAGAGCTTCTTCTGTGCATCATGGCGGCTCACGTAGCTCATCGAATCCGAGCGTGCCGTTACCATTTACATCGAATCTGCGAAACAACGCCATTGCATCATCCATCGACATCCTGTCGTAATTCCACAGGGGAGTGGGCTGAGGACAACAACGGCTGGAGCCGAAAGAGCATGAGATTCCTGACCAGGACAGAGTAGGTGAGCATCGTGGATGAAGCTCCAAGGGTCCCTCGGCCCGGGGCCGCTGCATGCTTTGGCAACAAGATGTTGCTGTCCTGCTTCGCTTCTCCTGGCTCAAGCTCGCACCAACCTCTGTCGAGAAATTATCTGTCACCAAGTCGTTTTGCTCTCGAAGCACGACTTGACGAAACCAGATGTGTACGCCGCAGGCCACGACCAAGCTGAAATATGAACAAGATTATATGACGGTGTCAACGGGCTGATGGGCAATCCACAATATTGCACTTCACGATAACCCTTCGCCTGCACCACCTGGATGCCGTTTTGGCGCAGCTTTCGCCTGCCAGAGTCGACGGACGGAAGCCCTTTTATCACGAACATTGCTGCCCAAAGATGAACAGCGGAAGTGCAGCAGCCTTGCGGAGCACCATGACGCGACATGGCTCTGAGCAATGAGGCCCGGATTCTTCTGAGAATATACACCCACGCCCGCGAAACTGCACTTTATTACATCACAGACTTCGATCAAACCAGATTAAGATCAAGCTAAGGCCCTCAGAGGCGGCATAGCACTTCGTTGAACTTCTTGAACCATGGAATGGCAAAGCTCCCGAGTTGTCAGCAGCAGGTCGAGCCCCCGAGTCGAGCGAGATTGTTCGAAGCTTCGCGATGTGCCACCTTTGCTTGAACCGCAACCCTGATCCCCGCTAGTCTCATGCCTGATTGCTGCCGAACTCATCACACAACTCGTCAAATCACTGAAAGCCAAGTTGACATCTAGACTCGCGCCTTCAAAAGCATAGCAAATGTTTTGGGTGCAGTTGAGTCATTGCTTGTTCTTTCATTCAGCCGCCACATCACACGTTTTGCTTGCGACATCAGCTCCCCGCTCCGGCCGGCATCACTGGGCGTATTTACAGAACGACCTGGACTAGCCGGCATGGAACCAACACAGCTCACAACCGACAGGATGTGTCGTTTAAGCCCGCGGCTGCAAGGATCCTGCTACTGCAGTATCATAGCTCAATGAAGTGCGACACAGCGCGCCAAGGCATGCGCGTCACCATCATGCAAGGTGACGATTGCGTGACATTGCGTATACTTCGATGGCGCGGAACGGCATGTCGCGCTGTGCAATGTGCCCTGTACGCCTCTGTGCACACACTTACATCAGGGCTTAGAAGAAAGTGTGTATGCCCCGGCCGTTCTGCAATGCGTGCAGCGGCTCCGACCCTCGGTTCTCAGTGACATTTTGTTGGCAGCTGAATCGAAAGGGTATGCGGCAGCATGTGACCGCGTTCGGAGGCAAATCGCCGTCTTGGCAAAGGTCGCACTCACGACAAAAATGTTCACGGATCTGCAATCCTTACAACTCTGTACAAGACCCTTACAACTCTGGAACGGGCGTGGCTTACTTCCAGGCACTCTGAGTAGCATGTCAATGTCTCACATATATGAGGAAATTCTACAAGCGATCCTTATGTTGGGAATGCAACTGTAATGTTACAACCTAGCTCGGAAAATTAGCATGCCTAGGTACCCGTAAGTAGCACGCCCTTACAAATTGTCAGCTGCAAATCTCTACAACTCATGAAGCATGCGGACTGCCCAGCCGCGGCTTTGAACACAAGGGGGCTTCGCTCCGAAGTCTCATGCTGCAGAACATACATACATCAAACATTCCCCCGCAACTATCGCAGAACGCCACTCCCAATCGGCGTGCGTAGTGCACCGCCGGAAATCAAGCTGCGACGCATTGGCGGCGCACACTTGCAAAATCGCCGGCTTTGACAGCCGAGAGCCCACAATGACTCTACAGTCATAACCCCCCTCCACGGCATTCTGCTATGTAGCATGATGATGCCTCGCTGTGTACGATGGTAGACCCTAGAATAATGTCATGGGTCATTGAAAGTCTTCCTTCAGTGAACTGTTCTAGTACGCCATGAAGCGGTCAAGAATGGTTTGTGAGAAAATTGAAAAATCCCAAGCATGCGTGGCTCACTTCGGCGCAGCTCCTGTACTTGCAACACCTACATTGAGCCACATGACAAGCATTTACTTGCAGCTCTACGAGCAGGGTAACTTGCCACACCGCAGTCCTCAGATCTTCAGACTTGTTCCGTCATCGGCGACAGGGACCTCTTCGGTTCTCGTCCCAATGACACTGCCTATGACCGTCTCACCACCAGGAGGCGAGGGCGACGTCGGCGAGGCTTCCGGTGTCCTGCCGGGCATCACGGCGCACAAAGCGCAATGTCTCCACAAATCCGACAACACAGAAGGGCGTCCTCATGATGAAGCGCGCCCGTTCGGCCCCACGAGCATAAGCAACCCTCCAGGCCAGAAGTACAACAACGGCAGCAAAAGCGAGCACGCTCAGCACGACGGCCACGACAACACCGGCATCGACGCCATCTTGTGGTTGTGGTGCTGAGGCATCGAAGACGGCGAAACCGCATGGCTCCGCTCCCGGAGCATACTTCACGTTGGCTTGGGACAATGGATCCTCCAAAATCCCACCGATGTCCTCGCCTCGCACAGCTGTGACTGCAGGCGTGGACTTTGCTCTCGACGAACTACAATTACTTACTGCTTGAAGTGCCGAAACCTTGCGGGGGGGGGTTGGTTCCAAGATGCTGAGACTGCTAAGGCCCCAACACTGCAGGCCCAGGCAGTCGTAGGTTCGCTCCAATGCGAGCTTCACCTGTTGTTTTGGGGCAACTTCCTCAAATCACACAAGGTGCCCGCAACTCTCCCCAAAAAGATCAATCCCAACAGCATTTCGCAACAAAAATGCCTCTGCATATCCGTCTTGCATTGGCTCTTCGCTCTTTGGCACCTTCACACATTAGAAGCGGCGATACAGCAAGCACACATGTTGCTGATAGGTCAGACATGCCACTGGCATCTCTCTTGCTGGGAAAGGCACGAGCAGATTACGGGCCACAATGTCCGCTACATCTTGCGCACAGCTGGCCAGCTTAGGCTGCATGGCTTTTGCAAAAAAGATTCCATGGCCACGGTCGCGCTGAATGAGAGTTTCCTCGTTGCTCATCTTCGTTGCCAGCTTGTATGAAGCATACAGCAGGTTCTGAATCAGTGGCACATACATCAGGGAGATAATCCGATCCCGATCAGTGGTGAGGTTACCACACTCATCCTGCATCAAAGCGGTCTGTCCAGATTCGAAGTGACGGAAGATTATGTCGCTGGCCATAGAGACTCCTTCATCCTCTTCGTCACACGTGCCGAACAAGGAGCAAAGCATGTTGGCTTCTGCATCCAGCATAACAGCGTCAGCGCGCGAGTCCCATCTTGATCCTGCATAAAACGCAACGGCCTTGTCCCAAGCTTGCTGGGCCGTCCCCTCATTAAGAAGGAGGTTTGTCGAAGAGCGACGCCGGTTAGCATCCGCAGGATCCCGCCGGCGGTTGGGGTCCCAGGCATCGGTGCGCCGACGATTCGGGTCTG
>CAJNDV010000686.1:3322-16760 GCA_905221635.1 Symbiodinium sp. CCMP2456
GAATGATGTTGCATCGATATTTGCATAAACAAAAACCAAAAACCCGATGTGAAAGGAACAGGGTGGCCTTGGGGTGGGGTTTTAGCTTTCGCGCGACGCGCCGTGGACGACCCCCTTGGGTCGAGGCGCGGCGCTTCAGTTGGCAAACCCCCTAAACCCTAAACCCTAAACCCCCTAAACCCTAAACCCTTAAACCCTGTAAACCTTATAACCCTAAACCCAAAACCCGAAATCCGAAACCCGAAACCCTAAAACCCTGAACCCTAAACCCTAAAACCCTAAACCCTAAACCCTAAAACCCTAAACCCTAAAACCCCATAAACCCCCTAAACCCCTAAACCCTAAACCCTTAACCCTTAAACCCCCTAAACCCTAAACCCTAAACCGAACCCTAAACCCTAAACCCTAAACCCTAAACCGAACCCTACTTAACTAAACCCTAAACCCTAAACCCTAAACCCTAAATCCTAAAGAAGGGCCCACTTCCGGGACGTCCTCGACGTGGGTCCGCAGGCGCTCCGTTTCCACCTCGCGAACTTACGGTCCTAAGCCCTAATAAGTTCAGGGTTTAGGGTTTAGGGGCTTAAGGGTGTAGAGTTTAGGGTTTAGAGTTTAGGGGTTTAGGGTTTAGGGGCTTAAGGGTGTAGAGTTTAGGGTTTAGAGTGTAGGGTTCAGGGCTTAGGGGTTTAGGGTTTAGGGGCTTAAGGCGCAGAGCTTAGAGGTTTAGAGTTTAGGGTTTAGGGCTTAGGGGTTTAGGGTTTAGGGGTTAGGGTTTACGGCTTAGGGCTTAAATCAAAATTAAGATCTTAGGTTTTAGGGTTTAGGGGTTTAGGGGTTTAGGGGTTTAGGGGTTTAGGGGTTTAGGGCTTAGGGCTTTGGGGTTTTAATTTAGAGCTTAGGGCTTAAGCCCTTCAGCTGCTAAGCCCTAGACCCTAAGGGCCCAAGAAGTCAGAGGTTTAGCGGGCTTTCGGGGTGCTAGCGGCTTCGGGGGTTGAAGTGCTCTGCGATGAGAGTTCCTGTACAGGTCTCTAAAGAGTCTAAAGGCTCTTTGAGGGTTTAGGGTTTAGGGTTTAGGGTTTAGGGTTTGGGGTTTAGGGTTTAGTGTACATTTAGGGTTTAGGGCTAAAGGCTCTTTCAATTTAGGGTTCTGCGATCATGGGGTCGGGGTTTAGAGTTTGATCTCGTGGGGTTTTCGTTGAGATGCTTATCTTCTATCCGGCTCAGTAGCCGGGTTCAGGCCTGTGTTGTCTTTCTCTAAACCCTAAACCCTAAACCCTAAACCTTAAAGCCTTCTCCTTTCCATATGGTTGCGGGAGTTTTGGGTGCTCTTTTTTAAGGATGGGGTTTTCGGGCTCCGGTTCTGTGACTGTGACTCTGTCTGTAAGGTTTCCCGATGTTGCACAAAAAATCAGGGCATGATATAGGGTTTAAGGTACTGCTGATGGTATAAATCTGCAATGCTCATAGGGTTTAGGGTTTGTATATCATCAACCGTATTGGGCCTCAACTACAGTGAAATGTGGTTTTGTTGCTGTTGGGGTTTGGAAGGTTTCGCAGCTCCTTCAAACCCCGGATATGTAAGCCAAAGAACAAGGAGTTATATAAGAACGTTATGGAAACCCTAAACCCTAAACCCTATAAGCCCTAAACCCCCTAAACCCTGTAAACCCTAAACCTCTGAACCCTAAGTCCTAACCCCTAAACCCTACCCTAACCCCTAAGCCCTAAACCCTACTGCAAGCCCTAAACCCTAAACTCCACACCCTAACCCCTAAACCCTAAAACCCTAAGCCCTAAACCCTAAACCCTAAACCCTAAACTCTACACCCTAAGCCCTAAACCCGAAACTGCACCCCAAGCCCTAAACCCTAAACCCCTAAGCCCTAAACCATAAACTCTACACCCTGCTGTCTCCAAGTCACCAGACCCAAAAACGGAAAGGCGCAGACCCCGAGCCGGTCCCCCCACCCCAGGCCACCGGGAGGATCCAAAAAAAGATCCCCTAATTTGGGTTTAGGGTTTAGGGTTTAGGGTCCCTAACTACTAAATTCTAAAGGGTGCTTTATAGGAACCCCTCTAGGGGATCTATTTTTTGGGTCCTCCCGGTATTCTGGGAAGGACCAACACCCGAAACACTATACCACGACACTTTAGTGTTTAGGATTCCGGGTTAAGGGCTTAGGGTTTAGGGCTTAAGGTGTTTAGGGCTTCAGGTGTTTAGGGTTTAGGGTTTAGGGTTTAGGATTTAGGGTTTAGGGTTTAAGGTTTAGAGTTCAGGGTTTGGCTAACTCATGACTGCCCAAGTTCAGACAGAGTGGATTTCGGAGCAGAGTTTTCTGAATTTTGCAATTTGCTAAACCCCCATCCCTAAAACAAAAGTCGAAAAAAGCAGGTTCCCGGGCCCGCACGCCTCATCGGCGTGATGCCGCGACTGTAACTGTGCTACCAGCTCGTTGAAGTTTCCTGCCCCGTCAAGAAGGCTTTATGTCTTTAAGGATTAGGGCTTTACTCTGGCTTCCTTCCGTAGTCAAGACTTTGTTTGTGGGCTTGCAGGTTCAATGCTTTGCTTGTGTGTGCGGGTTTCGGAGTTTCGAGAAGCTCAGGCCATTCTATCCTCATGCTATTCCTTGAATCATTGAAGCTCCTTGTTGTATTTATAGTATAATATACCCCAAAGCCGCATTGTAGTTGACACTTGTTACAGAAAGCTATGGCTGGAATCAACTGGGTCTGCGCGGGTTTGTTGAGTTTTCCGATGTGGCTGTCTGTATGTAATTGGAGTCATTGGAGTCTTGGGCCGTCGAAAAAGGAGTTTCAAAAACCGATGCTGCTTTTAGGATTTAGGGTTTCTGGGCTTTGAAGTAAGCAAGGAAAAAAACACTGTTGAAACCGTGATTTTAAGAAATCCCAAACCCTCAACCCTCTGCACACGAAGTTCTCCTGTAGTGGAGGATTCTTGAAAAAGAAGCGCCGCCGCCGTCTGAGCGTCGCGCCCAATAGCATAGTATGCGCTGGGTGCATCTATGAAGACAAGAGCTTCACTTTGTCTTGTGCGGCAGAGATAGTGGAGGTGCGCCTCTACCGTAGCGGACGGCAATTGAAAGGTACAGCCTTTGAAACCTCCGAATTGATCAGCCACCTTGACCTCGGCGAGGACTTTGGTAAGCTGTGGTCGGATGTCCTTTTGGAAACCTTTTCCGTCGGCCTCCAGCAGCATGATGGACCCGAAGCCAATGTATTGGTCATCAGGCTTGTTCGGCTAGGGTATGGCCACAGACAAGCCCACTGTCCACTGGACAGGCGTACGGTCGCGAAGTATGGTCTTGCAATGTCTTGCGCACGACCGGCCAGCCAATGCAAGTTCAACTGGCGCCGCCCAGAATACCTCACATGGGACACCTGACGGGCCTGACGCTCGGCCATTCTGGAGCGAGGTAGGGTTTGGGGTTTAGGAATGTAGGGGCCTTAACAATCAGAACAGGGTTCTGGGCTCCTTTATAGTATGCTTGCAGTAGGGAACACTAGGAAAAATCTTGGTAACGGTTTAAAGCTTCTAATATAGCAAAACCAGGTCCTAGAACGATGCAACTCTTGAAATCCAAAGGATACAGAAAGCCGCGACGGACATACTGCGGAAGGAAACCGGGCACCCAAACCCGAAACCTCTAAACCCTAAACCCTAAACCCCTAAACCATAGACCCCGAAACCCTAATTCCCTAAAGCTTCATAACCCTAAACCCCTAAACCCTAAAACTTCACAGCCTTAAACCCAAAACCCAAAACTCCAGACCAAGGATTTGCTTGAAAGGCTGCTCATAGTCTGCAAAGGTGTTTAATGTAGGCGCCTTAATAATCAATAGGGTTTCGGACTCCGAAACCTAAACCCTACACCCTAAACCCTACAACCTAAATCCTAATAAGGAATCCTAAGGAATAGTCTTGGTAATTATTTATGGTAATTGTATATTAGGCTTAGGAGCCCTAGGGCTTCACGGGTTTTTTACGGGTTCCTACGAGGGGGGTTCCTATAGGGCTTTAATGCTTTATGCTTTTTAGTGCTTACGGCTCAGAGGTTCAGAGATTCATGGTTTTAGTGTTTAGGGCTTGAGGGCTTTAGGGTTTAGGGCTTTAGGGCTTTGGGGTTTGGGGTTCGAGGCTTTAGGGCTCTAGGGTTTAGGGTCTAGCCTTTTGGGGCTCTGGGTTTAGGGTCTTAGGTCTTGGGCTTTAGGCTTTTAGGTCTTTGGAGGTTCAGGGCTTTAGGGTCTATAAGGCTTAGCAAACATGGATCGCAGACCTTTACGTAGGCCTGAACCCTAAACCCCCCAAACCTAAACCTTAAACCCCTAAACCTTAAACCCTAAACCCTAAACCAACAACCCTCAACCCTAAACCCCTAAACCCCTAAACCCCTCAACCCCTCAACCCCTCAACCCTCAACCTTCAGGCTTTAAGACTTGAGGACATCGGGTTGGCCTCCGCCCGCGTCGCTGGCCGCTGTTCGGCCTGCAGGCAACCCACAGGCTTCGTCAGGGTTTGCAAGTCTATAGTTTGAGAGTCAAGCCCTAAACCCTAAACCCTAAACCTCAAACCCTAAACCCTTAACCCTAAACCCTAAACCCTAAATCCAAAACCCTAAACCCTAAACCCAAAACCCTAAATCCTAAACCCAATACCCTAAACCTTTTCAGGGTTTAGGGTCTGGGGTTTTGACCCGAAGGTCACGCAGGGCTTAGGGTTCGGGGCTCAGGGGGGTGCCAGTTTGGGGGCTCATAGGGTTTGGGGGTTTAGGGCTTAAGGGGTTTATAGGGTTTAGGGTTTAGGGTTTGGAGCTTATTACAGAGTATAAGTTTAGGGTTTGGGAAGTTTAGGTTTTTAGACGTGTTGAGGCTTAGGCTGCTGTAGTGCTGATGCTAAAGTTTACCTGAGCCCCTGCTGCTCCGAAATCAAAGTTCGAGAGTTCAGCATTGATTTTGCAGGGAGTCGAACCCCGATTCCTTATCTTGATGTAGGGGTCTGAAATAACTTCATAATGTCCATCAAAAGCCCCCATGTATACCCCAACACCTATTCAGAACCCTTATGAGTAACAGTACCCTTTGAAGGAACACTTGGAGGAATCATGTTCTAACCAGCAGGCTCCTTCGCGCTTTGGCCCGAATCCCCAGAACCTGTTACCCTCAACCCTTAGCCGTGACTCAACACCAAACCTCAGAACCGGTAGAGACCGTAAACCAGTTCTGGGTTTAAGGTTTAGGGTTTACTTTTGAACCCTAAACCCTAAACCCTGAACCCTAAACCCTAAACCCTAAACCCTAAACCCTAACCCTAAACCCTAACCCAACCCTAAACCCCTAAACTTGCCCTCTAAACCCACGGGAAAAAAATCCTCAGAACTCGTAGGCACCTGCGCGCTGCTCCTCGGCGTGGGCGAGGACTTCCCGAAGCTCCCGCACGCAACTCTGGGCCTGAAAAAGGTTTAAGGTTTAGGGTTTAGGGTTTAGGGTTTGGGGTTTGGGGTTTAGGGTTTAGGGTTTGGGGTTTGGGGTTTAGGGTTTAGGGTTTAAAGTTTTTTTGGCTTAGGGTTTAGAGCTTTGGGTTTAGAGTTTAGGGTTTAGGGTTTAGGGTTAGGGTTTGGGGTTTAGAGTTTAGGGTTTAGGGTTTAGGATTTGGGGTTTAGGGTTCAAGGTTTAGGGTATGGGGTTTAGGGTTTACCTCAATCCCCAAACAACCTACTTTTGTAGAGTTCCGCGATATCACTTCCTTGTATACGTCCTTGAACGGATAGGTTATGTGGGGTTGAGACAGGGCTTACGGTTCAAGGCTTGAAGTTTAGGATTATGACATGTTCGGGTTACTGGTTTCGGGTTTAGGCCTTAGGGTAGGGTTCAGAGGATCAGGTTTGGGGTTAAGGTTTAGGGTTTAGGGTTTAGGGTTTAGGGTTTAGGGTTTAGGGTTTGTTGAGTTCAAGCGCAATGTCCTTTTTCAAGATGGTGTTATGGGTCTGAGTCAGAGGGCCTAGGTTGAAGGCTTTACTTCGAGGTTTATGGGCAGTTATAAGTGCGGTATGAAGTCCCCAAATATGGTTTGTAACTATAGCTACCCTACTTAAAACCCCACTTATAACTACCCACGAAACTGCTAGCAGGGAACAGAAATCTCGCTTTTACTGTATTGCATCTGCTTGAAAGTCTCAGCGTGGGCTTAGGACCTCGGGAATTTCGCGCGCCTTTGCCTCTCTAGGCATACGGCTCCATAGGGATTCAAGCCTAAACCCTAAGCCTAAACCCTAAACCCTAAACCCTAAAGCCTGAAGCCTAAAGCCTAAACCCTAAAGCTTCGCATGCTGTCTCAGGCCTCAGGTTTCGGGGCTGCTCAGGGTTTAGGGTTTAGGCTTGAGGGTCTTGTCCCTGTTTTGGGGTTTCGGAACCTTTAGGGCTCAGCGTGTCGCAGGATTGAGTCGGGGGAGCTGTTTTGCTAACCTCGGCTTCCTGCACTCTTCTAGACCTCTAGACTGTACACTTCACAAAGTTTGCTCTCCAGTGCAGCAATTATAATAATCAAAAAAACTCTAGTCCAGTCTGCCTCTAGGGCTTTCTTTTAGATTCCTATTTATGGTTGCTTTAAGCGTTCCTGAAGAAACCCTCAATTCCCGAACCCATAATTCAGTAGATATAACCCCAGTAAACCCTTATAAGCGATCGATCAGTTGCAATTGGCCGACAGGCCCGGCCCCAACGGCATCGAAGCCATGACTCCGGGTGCAAGTTGCGAACACTGAGATCTTGAAACCACCCGATGACAGCTTCGCCCTGCGTGATCGTGAGGACGCGAAGCAAACCACGGTTCCGCCTGTGGTTCCGAGTGTTCCGGCGGACGAGGATCCGGATCAACACTGCCTGCGGTCCGAGCTTCAAAGCTCTGAGCTCCTGCACCCCGGCCAAGTGGTCTTCCTGGCCGCCGTCCACCAAGCTCTTGAGCACACCACCGTCCCTAATAATCGAAACCCCCAGACTTCCTGAATCCTAATCCCCCAAACCCTACAAAGTCCTTGAGCCCCAACTTCTGAAAGCCCCCAACCAATCCCCAAGGTCAGAGGATGCTTCTTTATGGGTTTTATAAAGCTCGTCATTCTCGAAGGGCTACTACAAGGGTTGTTTTCAGGGTTCCATGAGGGCTACTAGATTTCCTAAACAATCCTGGCAGACCATGTTATAGAACCGTGTGGAGCACTTTATGGAAAGACTAGCACCACCCCTGAGACTCTTAAACCCAAAACCCCAAATCCCAGACCCCAAACCCTCAAGCCCTGAAGCCCTTGAACCTTCAACCCAAGTGCGTGCTAAGGAGCTACAACCCTACTACGGTAACTTACGTGAGAACCCTCCACCCTAAACCCTAAACCCTAAACCCTAAACCCTAAAACCGTAAAGAAGACGCTCCCACCCCTCCGACTCACCAACAGAGCCTCCTCTCGGAAGACCTGGCGCCATCGCTCTAAGTCCGACATGATGTACTGCCTCCGAGGCTGGAGACTGCGCTTAGAGGGTTTAGGGCTTAGGGGTTTAGGGTTTAGGGTTTAGGGTTTGGGGTTCACTCAAGAGATCATGGGACTTAGAAATTGGGGGTGGGCGGGGGGGTGCTCACAAGGTAACTATTCCTAGAAGTACTAAGAGCCCCAATTAAGGCACTTGTCGCCATACTTACTAAGCGCCATGATCCGTAAACCCCAAATGGCGTAAGCGTTTACGTTTGAGCTGCTCTTGTTGGCTGGAGCTGGCTTCTTTGCACAGCGTCTTTCAGCTTTTAGGGTTTGGGGCGCGCTATGGTTCCGTAAGGAAAACCCTAAACCCTAAACCCCAAACCCTAAAACCTAAACCACAAACCCTGAGCCCTAAACCCCAAACCCTAAACCCCCAAACCCTAAACCCTGAGCCCAAAACCCCAAACCCTAAACCCTAAACCCTCGGCCCTAAACCGTTTTAAATGGGCCAGAGAAGCTTCAGGCCGGCTGTTCGCGAAAGCCAGGACAATGCTTTCAAGGCCGATTTCGGATCTAGCCGGCAGACTTCGCGGTCTTCTTCTAGGCCCTGTTCGCAGGTATATAGGAAGTCTGCCAGCTGGGTCACATCCAGGTTAGGCATGTCGATGCCATGAAAGGCGAAATAGTCCATGAACTGTCGGGTGGCGGTTAGGTACCGCTCGACCGTTCCTGCCGTGAACGGGGCTAGGCTCTTGGCGGCCAGGCCTTCTGGGTGTCTGGAGGCTTCGTGGGACCCGAAGGTCGAGTCGGAAACCCGCAGAAAGGCGATGATCTTAGGAATGCCGGTTGAGGGTTTAGGGTTTAGGTTTTAGGTTTTGAGGGTTTAGGCTTTAGGGTTTGGGGTTTAGTTTTTAGGGTTTAGGGTTTAGGGTTTAGTCTTTAGGGTTTAGGGTTTATCGATTTTTAGTGTTCCGGGTTTAGGGCCGCGAGGCTTTTGGGGTTCAGATTTCGCTGATGTCTGGGCTTAGGTTACGGGGTTTGGGTGTAGGGCTTGCGGTTTGGATTTGAGTTTGGTCACCCGAAAGCCCTAAACCCTAAAACCCTAAAACCCCAAAACCCTGAAACCCTAAACCCTAAACCCCTAAAGCCCCAAAACGTCATGCTTTTTAGTACAGTTTGGTCTGGAGTCTAAGGTTTTGCAGCGAACTTAGCAGCAATTGCTGCCTGGGCGGGGCACGATGTCGTCATTATTGACGGTTTAGGATTTAGGGTTTAGGGTTTAGAGTTTTGAGGGTTGAGGGTTTAGGGGTTTAGGGGTTTAGGGGTTTAGGGGTTTAGGTGTTTAGGGTTATACGGTTATACGGTACGTAGTGATTCTAAACCGATCGAAACCGCTCATTTCTGTATATCCTGTAGATCCTTTCGTGGGTTTAGGGCAAGGAGCATTTTTCAAGGAACCCCTATTGGATTACCTGCGTCAGGCTACTGAAACCCGACATATGCTAAACTCCGTTTTTGCTTCCTACGAAAGCCCTTAACCCCGAACCCTAAACCCTAAACCCTAAACCCTAAACGCTAAACGCTAAACGCTAAACCCTAGACCCTAAACCCTAAACCCTAAACCCTGAACCCTAAAACCCAAGACCCTGAGCTTAAACCCTCGACCCTCAACCCTTCGGCCACAGACGAAAACAGCCCGAACCCTGGAACCTCTGCCCTTGGGCCACTGAAGCCGACACCGAGGGTGTTTAGGTTTCAGACCCAGAGACTCCAATATTCCTTAATCAAGGAATACTCCTTAAATTATAGTAGAATCCTTATTATGATTTAAGGTATATTCCTTAATTAAGGGATATTGGAGTCTCTGGGGAGTTTCGGTTCTAGGGTTGAGGGTTTAGGGTTTAGGTTTAGGGTTTAGGGTTTAGGTATTGGTTTTAGAGTTTAGGTCCTAGGGTTGAGGGTTTAGGGTTTAGGTTTAGGGTTTAGGGTTTAGGTATTGGATTTAGAGTTCAGGGTTCAGGGTTGAGGCTTTAGGGCGTAGAGTTTAGGGTTTAGGGTTTAGGGCTTAGGGTTTAGATGGGGCCCACCCGAAACCGTGAATCCCAAAAGCCTAAACACTCCACCTCAAACACTCGAACCCTGAACCCAATTCCCTAAACCTTCAAAAGGGGAAGCCTGAAAAGCATAGACAACCGATACAGACTTCGAGTCCAGAACCCTTTTCGGGTTCAGGGCTTCCCTAAACCCTCAACCCCTACACCCTAAACCCTCAACCCTAAACCCTAATCTCAACCCTAAACCCTAAACCCTCAAACCTAAACCCTAAACCCTACACCCTTAGCACTAAATCCTACATCCTGATCTCCTCGTGGCCTCAAGGGCCCAGATGTACTTTGCATCGGCGGGTGCCGCGAGAGGGGTGATGGCTGCCAGGGGCTGTTGTTGGACAGCAGCTTTACCTTGGCCCATAGGGTTTAGGGTTCAGGGTTTAGGGTTTACGGTTTAGGCCGTGGGGTTTAGGGCTTAAGGTTTAGGGTTTAGGGCTTAAGGTTTAGGGTTTAGGCATTGGCACAGCTTGAAGGCCCTACACCACCAGGCCAAAACCCCCCAAAGCCAAACCCTTCTAAATTCTAAAGCTCTAATTGGTCCAGGGCTAAGGCTCATAGGGTGCAGGGTTTGGGTAGAGTAAAGCTTGGAGGTGAAGGAAACAGCAACCCTTCTACCCAAAGGCACTATGAACAACCCTAAACCCTAAAGCCCGAAAGCCTAAACTCAACCATAAGGGGGTCTGAACAAAGCAGACTGGGGTTTTTGCTGTGGCCTTCTACTATAGATGTAATGGGAACCTGGCTCTTCCGACCCCTTACGACACCGAGGTTCTCAAACGCAGACAGGTCATAAGACGTCAACATTAATTAACCTCAAAAGCCTACAGCCTGCAAGCCTGAAGCCGATAAATCTTACATCCTGGCTCTCAGCTTCAATCTCAAGGCCAACACACCTGCAGACCGAAGTCTTTCAAAAAGAAGATGCACTAAAATTGACATAAGACAAAGCAACCATCGTACTAGTACAAACAAAGGGTGCTTAATCTTGAAAGTATAAAATAGCAACAAACCGCTTGAGTAACAACCGCAACACGAAATCAGAGCAAGAATACATAAATAACAGTATCAGACGCGACAATAACAACACAAGGTCAGACAAATTCAAACGCCAAGAGCAGCAAGACGGATCACAGTAGTAGCGATAGTATCCATGATCGCATAATCACCATCATCCTCATCACAACCATCCTCACTGCCTTGATGGTCAAGATAACAAAACCCTAAGAGCCCTAAACCCTAAGCCGTAAGACCCTAAACCTTAAAACCCAAACCCGTGAACCCTCAAACCCTAAACCCCAAAACCCTAAACACCCCAAAACCCTAAACACCCTAAACCCCTGGAGCCTTAAATCCCCTACCCTAAACACCGTAAACCCCTGAACCCCTAAACTCTCAAACCTAAACCCTAAACCCTAAACCCTAAACCCTGAACCCTGAACCCTGAACCCTGAACCCTGAACCCTGAACCCTGAACCCTGAACCCTGAACCCTGAACCCTGAACCAGCCAAACAACACCCAGGCGCCCCAGGCAGGGGGAAGTCGCCGTCGCCGGTGGAAGCGACGAGCCTTGGCGGAGCCGAACAGCGGCTCCGAGTTGGGACTGCTTGGGCTTTTGGGGGGTGTTTTTTTTTGGGGTTTAGGGTTTAGGGTTTAGGGCTCAGGGTTTAGGGCTTGAGGTTTAGGGTTTGAGGCTTAGGGTGCAGGGTTTAGGGTTCGGGTTTGGTTTGGCTTTTAGGTGGCTTGCCAGGGTGGAATAAGGTTTCTTTACATAGGCTGTGATGCTGTTTGTATCAGAATCTCAAAAGCGTTTTACCGATGGCTTGTCGCTCAACGCTTCTATGGGCATTTCATCATCAGGCCTACAAAATCATCCTCTGAACTTTAGGCTTTAAGATTTAGAGTTCTACCAGGTTCTACACCGTACAGACGAGGAGTAAAAACCCGCAATCTCCTTAGGGGCACAGGCCCTCTGGTTGGCAGCTAGAGCCTCATGCCATATGTACTTGCGTCGCAGAACCCTAAACCCAAAACCCTAAACCCTAAACTGAACCCTTATCCCTTAACCCTAAACCCTTAACCCTAAACCCTTAACCCTAAACCCTAAACCCTAATACCCCAAACCCCCAACCCTAGCTCTGAAGAGCTTTTTGGCCTTCGCTCAACGTGAAAGTGTCACAGGAACTTTACCCAAAAAACTGGGGGGTTTAGGGTATTGGGGTTTAGGGCATTAGGTTTAGGGTTTAAGGTTTAGGGTTTGAGGCCGTGTGCATACCTAGTTTGCTGAGTCTCCCGGCTCGTAAAAGGACTGTTGTCTCTCGTGACTTCTTTCAAAGGCGCAAGCTGTCTGAGCTACCTTGTGACTTTTGACAAAGCTGCTGCTGCCTGATTACCTGGCATTCATACGCAGTTTGTTTGCAAAGTTAAAGGTTCCATGCTTGGGGAGTCGGTGGGAGCAGGTAGAGGCGGCCCAGATAATCGTAAATGATGGAACACCCAAAAGCAGCAGACTTTGCAACTCATCGCCACTGAGTCATGGCCTTCTATGAACCTGCGCATTGCACAAAAATCTGATGAGCTACTCCAAACCATCGGCCCTGATCCCATACTAAATCCGAAACCAAAAGAAATCCCAACTCCTAAAACCAGACCCCACAAGAAACCCAAACCCTAATACCCCATCACCCTTAACCCGAAGCCTAAACCCTAAACCCTAAACCCCAAACCCTAAACCCCAAACCCCTAAACCCTAAACCCCTAAACCCCTAAACCCTAAACTTACAACCCTAGGCCGTATCCTTTAAGCCCCGACACACAGACGCCGGAAACAATCCTCTAGATCCGAGCGGGGCCGAGAACCAGGGTAATATGGAAGCCTAATTAAATAATTACCAATAGTATTTTGGGGGTTCCTTATTAGTCGGTAGCCTTTCAGCCTCCGCCAAGATGTCATCACGATCATCAAAGAGGCCGGAGACTGCTAGTGTTTTGCACAGCTGTGCTTTGCCCCTTTTACCAAGGTGCGCCCACACGCACCTCTTTTCGTCGAAGACCACGCTTTGCTGCTCCTCGAGAGCCTGGGGGGTTCGCCGGGTCGCCTGCTCTCGGTCTTCTCCCGAGTACGATAGCAGGCAAACCCAAAATCACTTTCTCGCAGGGCTTGCACGGCGAAGATGTTCTCTTTGGACTGCAACGTGCCCTGCACGTAAAACACATAGCTATGGATGCACGCAGTTACTGCAAATTAAATCCCCAAACCCACAGCCTCGGCGGAAGGTCAGGAGGAGCGAGGTCGAATATTCAGCCGGAATCCAAACCAGCACGCAACGTGTAACGGCAATGGAGCAGCAGGGAAGTAAGTGTAACTATTTATTATAACTATAGCATAACATACCCCAAAACCCTCGTCTAATGATTAAGGCGAGACGCTCCACATCTGGCTTTCTGGCCGTCCGAGGATTCGGATGCACTGGCGCTGACCTTAAGAGGGTTTAGGGTTTAGGCTCAGGGTTTATGGTTTTAGCCGCTTAGGAGTTTAAAATTTTTAAGTTGAGAGTTTATGGTCTCAGGGGTTTAGGAGTTTAGGGTTAGGGTTTAGGCTTTATGGTTTTAGGGGTTTGTGAGTTTAGGGTTTAATATAAGGCGGGGTTTCGGGGTACACTTTTTGGAAATGATGATGTGGAGCCCTTCGGGCTTGATTCTTTTGTTGAAATCGGTGTGGGCTAAAATCTTTCTAAGTACTATCTAACCAGTAACTTCTGTATGAGCCCATACAAGGACCCCTGAAGGAACCCTTCTAGATCCCTTAAAGGAACCCTTATAGATCCCTTAAAGGAACCCTTCTAGATCCC
>CAJNDV010000689.1:3348-16754 GCA_905221635.1 Symbiodinium sp. CCMP2456
GGAAGGGTTTCTTTACAGGTTCTTGTAACGGTTGCTTCTAGGGTTACTTTGAGGGTTTAGGGTCTAGGTTCTAAGGGTTCACGGGCGTAAGGGCTGAGGGGTTTCAAGGTTTAGGGTTGAGAGTTAAAGGGTTAAAACTGAAAAGGTTTTAGGGTTTGAGGTTTAACGGGCAAGAAGAGCACATGAAAGGACAGCGGTGTGGGAGTTAGGGAACGGAGTTTTAGAAATCAGATTCCGCTTCAGGCTTAGCACGCAAGCATGAGGATACCATTTCGTATGGTCTTGCCCCTGTAACAGAGGTTATCTGATCCGCACAAACCCTAGTCCGAAGGCCTGAATCCCTGTAGGCCCTGCTAATTTACGGACACCGTAAGTCAGATTAGCCCTGCTTAATTCCGGACCGCAAGTCACCCTAAACCCTAAACCCCAAGAAGAGTTTGGATGCGGAGTTTTTGGTTTTGGGAGGCTATCGGGTTTCCTACCCTGTGTGCTTGGTGTATGTCTGAGGGCTTGGGCTTTTCGTGCCAGGGTCGAGGTGCTGTCTAATATAGGGGCTTGAATACTTGCCTATGTTATTTTGGGGGTTCCTTACAATAATTATCGTATAATGTACTCCAAAACCCTGTGCTATTTCTTAAGGCCCTGTTTGCGGGTTTCTTTGACATGCCGTGCTTCGCTGAGGAGAGGTTTTCTCTTCTGTTCTTGTTTGTGTTGTTGCATCCAGTCTTTAGAGCGCCTACAGCGAAGAAGTCTTTGCAGAATGATTGGATATGGTGCAATGGCGAAGGTTATACAGAGTAAGCACACCTGTAAGGCCCAAGCCGCAGCAAAGCTCACACATCTACGTCTTAGAGTGTCTTGTTTGTTTTGTCCTTGGGTTTTTAATGGATGAAATGGAAGCAAGAAACAAATGACAAAGAAAATAGGACACGAACGAAGCCAGCAACCAGCATAAGAAAAGAAGTAAAATACCAAGACTTACATTTCTTTCATATTTACGTCTTACAGCCCCGCACAAGATTTGGACAACCACTTATAAATCCCGGCTACAGCAATACATAACTCTCTAGCCCTACTAAACCCCAAACCCTGAAAACCCTAAGCACGAAACCCAACCGTATCAAAGCTTCATAGCAACCCGTATAGGAACCCTCTGAGGAACCCTGCTACTAACCCTAAACCCTAAACCCCTTAACCCTATCCTCGAAGTTCTTTTTGATTGTGCACAAGTCCCTGACGCCTGGAAGGATCTGGAAAGTAGATCCCCTAATTTGGGACCCTATACCATGCTGTACCTTGTAGGAACCCCCTTCAGGGATCTGCTTTTTTAGATCCTTCCGGGTCTCTGGGAAGAGGCTCTGACGCCCTTTGCGCGGAGTTTGGCCATGGCTACAGCGAGCGCTCCGGACGGGTCTGTCGGTTTCGGGAGCTTCGACTTTTGTTGGTGGGGGGGGGGGTCTATTATGGTTTTCTTGATGGTAATATTCTGTATTCTGTCAGGTCGTGTTTGTTCTCTTGTATGCGAGTTTCCGAAAATGAGGGGTACCTTATTTTGGGGTCCTTATTATGAGGATCCCATTATTTGGGTTCTAGATTAGGGTCCCCCTATTTTCGGAAACCTCCCCACATTATACTCTACTCTTCCGAGGTTGTCCGAAGATTCTCTTGCTTGGAGTTTCGTGGGTAGTTATTATGCAAGGGCCGTAATAATTACCGATACTATTCTGGGGGTTCCTTATTATTATGATTATCATTATTATTATTAATATGTATTATTATTACTACTACTATTATTATTATTACTATTATTATTTATTACTATTATTCAGTATTATCATCATAATATAACGGACCCCAAAACCCTGTTCAAATTGTTAAGGCCCCTACTTACTGTAAGTGGGGGTGTAAGTCCCCTAGTATGGGTTATAGCAAGAGTTACCAAGCTCAGAACCCCAATGTATAACTACCCATGAACGCAAGTGACGGACGGATTCTGATCTGCGTCAGCGCTGGAGGAGACGTCCTGTACGGCTTAGGGTTTTCGGTTTCGGGTTTAAGTTAGTCGGTTGTTAAAGCTATGGGTTGGAGCAATTGCTAAAGGCATTCCCTGATAGCTCAAAACAACCTATATCATAATATACACCCCCGCAGCAAGTCCTAGTCCAATTATGAAGGCACCCCATACTATCTGCAAGCAGAGAAGTCAGAATCTGGGCTCCGCCGGCCCCTCGACCCAAACTCCTAAACCGAAAACCCTAAACCAGAAAGCCCCGAACTCCTAAGCTCCAGGTCCTAAACCCTAAACCCTAAACCCTAAAGCCTAAACCCAAAGCCCTAAACCCTGAGCCAGAAGACCCTAAACTCCTAAAGCCTAGGTCCTCCAATCCCAGACCCGAAGCCTCAAACCCCAGACCCCAAAGCCCCGAACCCTGAAGCCAAAGATCAAGATCCAGAAGCCCAAGGTTTAGGGTTTGGGGTTTAAAGTGTAGGGTTTAAAGTATAGGGTCTGGGCTTATTTAGGGTTCAGGATTTAGGGTCTAGGGTTTACGGTTTAGGGTTTAGGCCGAAGATCAACCCGAAAAAGGCACCGGCGAAGTCAAGCTCCCGCATGCTCGCAACCCTGCGCACCGTGGGGTTGCCCGGAGGAAGAACAATGCTGAGGAATGCTCATGTAATTCTGTTGCCAACAACGAAGGGCTCTCGGAGGTCGATCGTCTGTTCAAGGAGGCAGGGAATGGGAGAAGAGAAGCCCCGCGCCAGTATGTGCGGTCTTGTGCCAACCACTGCAGGCTGCAGCGGGCTTACAGCCATTACCAAGCCGAAACTAAAAGTAGTGCTCCCACACCCACCGGCTTGCTTCCTAAGCAGCATGTAGAGGCCATGGTGTAGTGCTTGGCAGGGTTGTGCATGAAGCTCGTGAAACAAATCCGGGTGGCTCGTTGTAGGGGTAGCGGCCCTGCAGTCATTCCGGACACCGAGCTCAGCCCCCCTCCCGCAGCACGCGCCGACCATGCGCCAACCAGTTCTTGGGTTTGCGCTGCGCAGCCAGCACACTGCTCCGCCATGCTGGTGTCAGGAGCAGTGTGTGGCCATCTCTGTAGCCATTTTCGGCTTTCAGCTGCAGTTTTTTGACTCCCTTGCCACTTCGAATGGCTGGCACTCGTGCGGAACGGCGTGCTCAAAGAGCTGCTGAGTGGCGCCAGGCCAGCTTCACAAGAGGAAAACATGTCGGTAGTATTAGTGTGATTACAAGAGGCACATGATTGAAATTATTATACTGGTAATTGACAAAAGAGCAGTGCTCATAATTGAAACGTCAAAAACAAAAACTAATCTGATACAAAAGTAGAAATGCAGGGGCGCTGGGTGTGGCAGCCGCAGTACGTGATCTCCCGGCGTGAAGCTTCGTCGAGCACTACAAGCACAAGCACAACCAGTACAAGCACGACAAGCTCGAGCACAACGACCGCAACCTCGACGAATCCAGCTGCAGTTCCCAGCTCTTGCACGGATTGGATTCGCGTGCGTTCGAGCAACTCGATCGGGATTAATTCCAACAGTTGCTATTCAGTAACTATTGACTATGACTAGTTACGCATCTTATATGATTTCTTCTATGGTTTCCTTTACTTGTTTAGAATGATTGTATGTTTCATGACCTTCGTATGTTTCATGACCTTCACGTCAGGAAGTGTGCAAGGCCATTTCCTGTACAACGTTCGAACTGGCATGAACATGTGGCCGGCTGGAAGAAAGCTGGTTCAGGTTGTCGAGCACGGCGTCTTGGCTGAGCGATCCTGAATGATTTTCGTACTCACACAGGAAAGAACCCCCTTTGCAATCAGAATAGCGATATCACTACAAAAAGCAAGGTGGACGATCGTGAAAGCCATGCAACCTCTGGTGCAGATCTAGGTGAGCACAGCACAGCGTCTTGGCTGAGCAATGCCGAGTGTCCATAAACCCTATGCCTTAAGATAACGACTACGGTAAGTAGTGACATCATGGTGGTCAGAACTCGTATTTCCCTAAGCATTCCTGAACCCTGAGCTTTGAATCCGCGCGTTTTGAATCCTAAAGCGTGCGTTCCAGGGCCGAGGGTCCCTTTCCCCCTCAGAGCCGCTTCGCCGGCCTGAATGTCATGACCAAACAATTCGGCTGCGAAAGTCCGGAAGACTATCTATCCTCGGCCGCCCCTCCCAAAACCACGCCAAGCCGTGGACAGGTGTGTGCCCGAGTGCGCTTTCAAGCACCGTAGGGCGCGAGTGCCACATCGCACGTGCACAAGCAGAGGGGGCAGTAATTCCCGAGCTGGCGGTATCCTGAGGGTTCCTCCGCCGAAGCGTCCAAGACCTGTGTGGCCTGGAACTGGTGGAAGGGGAGCTGCAAACGCAGAAGCAAGGGGAAGCAGAGACGGAGGTTCAGGAGATGGAGGGGGCAGGGTGACGCACTGGCAAGCTCGAAAAACGTGGGAAGGAGGAGCAAGTGAGTAAGCTGGCTGGGTTCCGGGTCCGCGGCGGCGGCCCGGGTCTGCCGCGGGCTCTGTTATTTCTCGCAAGCACGCTGACAGAGAGTGGAGTGGAACATTCAACAACCAAAGTGAACTTCTTCCTTCGACCATGCGCCCTAATTAGCGTGAAGCTGTTCTGCATGTTTTGAAATTGACCTTCGCGCATCCATCGGAGATGGAAAACTGCGCATTGCAGTCGTCCAGCAGCCATCTTTCCACCGCCTTTGAAGTTCGAGTTGCCTTCATTTGCAGGATTGCGAGTCATGCTCGCAAGCGCCCGAGCCTGAAGTCGGTACCACGGACAACAATCGAGGTGGGGCGGCTGAATGTCAGGATTGAATCGACTCTCAAGGCACAGGCCCGGTGCTCTTTCCGAAGACTATTGCCGCACGCTTGAAAACATCCCAGACCGAGAGTTGCGTTCGGTGAGGGGCGCGAACACTTCAGAGCCTGTAGCCTGCGGTCTGGTGCGGCTGCGACATGCTTGCCGGCCAATGATTATGGAGGCACTAGGGGCAATACACTGTGGCAGCAGCACGTATTTATTGCAGCACGGCAAAAAGCGGCACCGCAGGAGGCGCGTTGCGGGAAAGACGACTTTACCAAACTCAACACATGTCGCGCCCACAATTCATTCGACGCCCACAATACATTCGACATTGTGGCGAGAGAGCGGTTTCAAGCACCGTTTAGGAGCGGTGCGGTTGTGGCGGGAGAATGACTCCATGGGCCGAAGAAAGGATTGGGGAAACGCATCCCTATGATAGTCCCTGATAGTTCCCCTAACGTGGGGGCATGAATAATTTGGATAGGGTCTTGGGGATTCCTTATGATAATATACCCCTAAACCCTATTCTAATTATTCTTAATAATTAGAATAGGGTTTAGAGGTATATTATACTACAATTAAAGCCCCTATATGACTACGCAGGACCAGGGGGATGCCCTTAACCCTAAATTAAACCGTAACCCTAAACTAAACCTTAGCCGTAAGCTTAAACCCGAAACACTAAACTAAACCCTAAACCCTGAACCCTAAAGTAAGCCCTAACCCTACATCCTCAACCCTATACCTTAAACCCTAAAACCCAGATGCCGAAGCCCTAAACCGCAGATGAAATTGGAGGAGCGCATCGCCGAGAAGATGGTCGTCAGCCTCCAGCAGTCGCTCCATGCGCGCTTATGGGGTTCAGGGGTTCCTCCGTAAGGGTTTAGGGCAAGGGGGTAGGGTTTAAAGTTGAGGGTTTAAACTGTAGGGTGAATTGGTATAAGGTGTAGTTAAGGGTTCCTCTGAAGGTTCTTTTAAGGGTTGCTGGAAGGGTCGCTATGAGGGCTGTGACAAGGTTTATGGTTTAGTTTAGGCTCCCCTTTAGAGGGTACTACAAGGCGAACCATAAAGTTCCCCTTAAAGCATGCCATAAAGTTCCCCTTAAAGCATGCCATAAGGTTTTATAATGGGGTCCCCTTAAGGGTTTAGGGCTTGGGGGCCTCGGGGTTGAGGGTTTAGGGGTTGCGGGTTTAGGGTATAAGGGTTCCCAGAGCTACCATTTCGGGTTTAAGGCTTAGGGTTTAGGGTTTAAGGGTTAGGGGTTAAGGATGTAGTAATTTGGGGTGGGGTGTAGGGTTAGGGCTTGCGGGGTGCGAGCATTCGGGGCTTTCATGCGTTTTTCGAAGGCTTCCGTGTGGATTTACGGTTTCAGCTTTATAAGAAGTCTAGGAAGAACAAAAACAGCAAGTGACGGATTGGTTTTGAGGTGACCGGCAAGTCGTAACAAGTTGCGTGTGCTTTTCGATTACACACCATGAGCTTCCTCACACTTTCTGGCTCGCATCGAAACGTGACTAGAGCAACCCTTGACCCCTCACACAGAACGGAGCCCTTTACCCGCATCAGACTGCTGATGGGCGAAGGTCGCTCTGATTCGCAGGACCCTTCTCGCCACAAGGCAAGCGTTTATGCCGATGGATCCAAACCCTCTCCCCCAAACTCTAGGCCCTAAAAATTGTAACACAAAGGCCCTCAACAACTTTGTAAAACATCTATGCGTGTCCATGCGGCCACTTCATGGTGTGACCGGTGTGCCACGTGACGAGGAGCTGATTGCCCGAAGAATCAGGATGCTTCCCCAGAGTTGTTGTTTCTGCAGAAAAGTTGCCATGACACGAGTGGCGGTACGATTCAGAAGCATCTTTTAAGCCTATACCTCTTCTGCATGCCTCAAGCTCCGTGAAACCCGGTGGTCAGAATGCCGGAAGGAGCAACGATAATCTCCTCTGCCACTTGGATGGTATACTGCGCCCTAAACCCTCAACCCCAAACCCTAAACCCTAAACCGAGAGACTTGCAAGGTTTAGGGTTCGAGAGGTAGGGTTTTAATGGGTTTTATGCTGTGGATCGGCGTTCAGGGGCTAATGTTCAGTGGCTATGTAGACTGTACTTGTGTCTTACCTGCAACAAACATGATTGCGTGAACGCCTCGAGGACAGCAACGACCTGACTGCTATTAACACTGCAATTGCTACTGCTACTGTACTACTACTGCTATTGCTACTACCACTCCAGTGCCTCACAACAATATACGTGATGACGATAGCGGCGATCAGAATCTTGGTTCGAACATGTTCGAATATTGCCGACATTAATATTAGAACTGAGGATCTTTCATATATATATATATATTTAAACTGAGGATCTTTCACTCCATGTGATACTGGTTGCCTTCAACATGATACCTGGTAGCGGCAGCAGTAACAGCCAGAGCAGTAAACAGGGTGAGTGTGAGAAGAGCTCTCACTGCAATCGCATGAGTACCAGTAGCATCCAGTAGCGATGTGACTAGTCTAACTTATTCTTTTCACCCTCTGCGTCGTGACGGGTACAACTAATATCAGCGGTGAGAGTCGCTATGTCAGCAATGTGTATAATAAAATGGCGTTTGCCAGCACGGAATTTGACAGGATCCGTTCATGTCAAAGATGAGGCACACACTCTTGGGTAGTGGTCGTGGCGCTTCCGCGGTCTGAATACCTCGTTATTGTGTCCCCTCATACACTGTAGAACAATATGGTATATTTCTATTCAACTACCAATGCCCCTACATGATTATAGTATGACCTTCCCCCAACATCCTATTCTAATTATAAGGTCCCATGCTGTAGGCAAATCGGCCCAATCCCTAGACCCCCAACCCGAAACCCTAAACCCAACCATAATTTCTAAGCCCCAAACCAAACCCTCAACCCTAGACCGCAAACCTCAAACCCCAAACTATGAACCCTAAGCTCCAAACCCTAAAAAGCCTGCAGTTCAGGTGAGCGGCTGGAAGCCTCGAGGGCATGCCAGTGGCTCGTCATTCACAAATCCATCTGCTTGACAGGCTAGCACCATCATCACTACTATCATATTTTCACCGCTTGCGCTGTCTTGAGTCGTTTGGACTCACCACCATCGCCGTCATCGTCATGATGGTCGTCATGATCACACCCCTGCACATTGTCATGATCACTGTCACCGGAACTGTCGCCAGCGTCTTCCCCCTTGGCCGAGGCCTTTGTCATCAGCGATATCAGCAAGCTTGCCAGCTTTAAGCACCATTACAATCGTTACCGTGTTTTAGTGCCGCCTTTCGCGACCACGTCGCCGCCGCCGCCACCACCACCAGCACCACCACGACCACGACCACGACCACGACCACGACCACGACCACGACCACGACCACGACCACTGCTACTGCTACTACCCCTGCTACTACTACTACTACTACTACTACTACTGCTACTACTACTACTACTACTACTACTACCGCCACCACCACCACCCATCACCATCACCTGCCTTCATCACCATCAGCCACGGTACGACCGCCAGCACAGCCACAGTCATCACCACCACCGCCCTCATCACACCATGACCATGATCATCTTCATCCATCATTATAGTCCCCACAACTGCCAGCCCTAAACTCTAAACCCTAAACCCTAACATGTCTCCACGAGCATCCCTCATGTCGCTACACTTCTGAGCTGAGGAGTGTGTGAAATCCGCTTTTGCCAAGTTCGACCGACAGGGAGCCGGGCTTATCGACCGCAGCCTGACTGCATTTCAAGAAACGCTTGGAGAAGTAGGAAGAGTCTCCCTTCTAGATCCTACAATATAGGGGCCTAAATAACTAGAGTGGGGGTATATTATACTATCATTATAGTAAGGAATCCCCAAAACCGTATTCTAGCTATTAAGGCTCCTGCAATATGATTGTATCCTTTATATCATAACATACCCCCCAAAATTCTACTCAAATTTAGGCCCCTATATATGAAGCTCCAGGTCGTGCCTGTGAGCTCTGGTCTGGATATGAGGGCTGTTGCTTTCTGTGCTCTGGGTTTGTGGTGGGCTGCGATCAAAACTCGGAGAATTTAGGGTTTTGGGTGCAATCTTTGTACTATCCTGCAACGTGCTATCTTGAGGAAGCATGTTACACATCCCAGCGACGAATCCTGTGATGTGTCCTCCAAGCCCCCACCAACAGCGACCCGGTGTCTCTCAAGTCAGCATTTTGAACTCTCAACCCTAAACCCTAAATCCGAAACCCCAGGCCCCCACGAGCTGTTTGGGCTCGGGGCTTTGGGGCTCAAGTAATAAGTTTCCATAGCCTTGGAGGGACAGCGAGCGCCTCATCGTTTAGGGCTTAGGGTTGACCTGCGGCGGAAAAGACCTACCTTTTTAGGGTTCCTTATTATGGTTTCTATATGTGTAGTTTTCTGAATTAGGGTCCCTTTTTGTGTCCTTTTTATAAGGGTGACGTATTCCATTTGGAACCCAAAAAGGGACCCTAATTTAGAGAACTACCCATGTATAGTTCCTTAAGTTAAGGTAGGTCTATTGGGCCCCAGGTAGGGTTTAGGGAGTCCTTATCCGATCCCTGCCGGAGGCCGGATCTTGAGCCCTCAAGGCGGTTTAGGGTTTAGGGGTTTAGGGTTTAGGTTTTAGGGCCCAATCTCCAAGCCTTGATGGCTCTACACTAAAACTTCGAGCAGCCGTCCTAAGCCCTCAACCCTAAACCCTCAACCTAAACCCTAAACCCCAAAGACTCATACCCAACTAAACCCTAACCCCTAAACCCTAAACCTCAAAGACTGCTTATCCCGGAGCCCTGGCGGCTGGAAGCCCTTAGCCCGGTACGCAATGAAACCCGCGGAAGTCGGATCACCGCTTCGGGGTTAAGGGTTTCGGGTCTCGGATGTGGGGTTCCGAGTTGAGAGGTTCGAGTATAGAGTTGAGGATTAAGAGTTCAGTCCTTGGGGTATGGGATTTAGGGTTCAGGGTATAGAGTCGAGGATTAGGAGTTCAGGCTTTGGGGTTTGGCATTTAGGGTTCCGGGTATAGAGTCTAGGAGTTCAGGCTTTGGGGTTTGGCGTTTTGGGTGTAGGGTTCAGGGATCTGGGTTTACGGTTGAGGCTGTAGGGTTCAGGGTTTAGGGTTTAGGGTTCAGGGTTTAGGGTTTAGGAGTTGGATTCTGAACCATAAAGCCATAAAGTCCATAAAGGCGGCAAACCCGCAGGTCGCAAGCTTGCTAAGCTGTCCAGGCCCAACTAGGCTGCCCAGGTCAGAGGCCATAGGAACTCTGGTTCTCCAATCCTAACCCGGGCTTAGGGTTTAGGGCAAACCCTAAACCCTGAAACCTAAACCCTGAACCCTAAACCCTAAACCCTAAACCCTAAACCAACCCTAATCCCGAACTTATAGCCATGAAGGACTGAGAGCTTCAACCGTAGGAACTCAAGTCTCAGACTGTCGGTCGGCAACAAGCTTTGAAGCCTACGTAGTCTAAGCGTAGGGTTAGGAAGGGGTTTAGGGTTCAAGGTTCGGGGTTCAGGGTTTAGGGTTTTAGGGTAAAGGGTTCAGGGTTTAGGGTTTGGGGTACAGGGTTCAGGGTTTAGGGTATAGGGTTTTAGGGTAAAGGGTTCAGGGTTTAGGGTTTTAGGGTATAGGGTTCAGGGTGTAGGGTTTTAGGGTATAGGGTTCAGGGTTAAGGGTTTTAGGGTATAGGGTGTTGGGTTTAGGGTCTAATTAGGGTTTAGGATTCAGAGTTTAGGGCCTGGGAATTACAGGGTGGATTGCTAGGCCCTAAAAGCCCTATAGAACCCTTCTACAAGGATCGGTTCTCCCTTCGACCCAGCCACCCCCACAGCTGGCAGGTTTAGGAATTTGGGGTTGTGCCCGCTGCCGAAAAAGCAAGCATGATGTCCTAAGTTAAAGCAATCCCCGATCTTGCTGAGGTGCTGCCCTTTCGAGGGTGCTCTGCGAGATCGCAGCACCAGGGTTAAGCCAGGCGCAGGCACCCATGGGGTTATCTAATTCCGAAAATGGGTAGGGTGCCGTACTATATGGGGGACCTAAAGAGGGACCCTGATTTAGAGTGTTATCATATACCCGAAAACTTCTACATGTTAGGGGTCTGTGGTTGAGGGCCGCTTGTGGTGTCTCTGCTTCCGATGAAGGAGAATAGCAGGTTCAAGTCATGTTGTACGTGGCTGCAGAGTCTTGGTGGTTTGGGGCTGGGACACGCTTCAGCTGTATTACGGGCCTAAATTACCAACGCTATTTTGAGGGTTCCTCATTATGATTATAGTATAATGGACCCCCAAACCCTATTCTAATTATTCAGGCCCCTACAATACACAAGCCAGATACTTTTGGTAGGCCCGAGAGCCGCACCTCGCTACAGCCCTAGTCTTTGACCCCAGATTTCATAAGTGAAGATGCAGGTAGAAATATTGCTGCAGCAATTGCTCGGCGATGCCCCAGGCTCACGGATGCAGAGGGTTAGGATGTGTGTTTTTGATTTCACTCTTGTGCGAGGTTTTTGTTGGGGTTCCTGATTCTGGGATTCGATTCGTTTTACTGTTTGACCCTGCGAGTTTCGTATTAATGAAGCAAAGGCAATCGGGTGGCGGCCTGATGCCATGCCGCTGTGCATGCAGCTTTCCTGATGTTGGCGGTGATGCTTTTGATGGTGATGGCCGGGTTGCCGAGGCTGATGATGCCGACCATGATGCTGATAATAATGACGAGAGTCGTAAGTTTCGTTTTCCACGTATGATTTGCAATGGACTCTTCTCTCATCTAGGCTCGGCTTTCGCGTAACAGTTTCTAGCCATGCATCCCTAAACACCAAACTTTACCCTAAACCCTAAACCCTGTTGTTCCCGGCCAATAGCACTGGGTGCTTCGATATGATACAGTGGCCTAAATAGTTACGAATACTATTTTTGGGGTTTCTTATTATCATTGTAGTATACTATAGGCCTAAATAGTTACCAATACCATTTTGGGGGTTCCTTTTATCTTTGTAGTATAATATAGGCCTAAATATTTACCAATACTATTTTGGGGGTTCCTTATTATCATTGTAGTATAATATAGGCGTAAATAGTTACCAATACTATATTGGGGGTTCCGTATTATGCCTGATTCATGGCTTAAGGCTCGAAGCGTACATGAAGCCATAAGTTTAAGGTTTCAAAGCTTCGGTTTGCAGGCTGTTTCATCGCTGCAAGCCTGACACCGCTGCGTAAACCTGCAACATAGGCCTAAGTGGACTAAGTCATGAATTCCACAGAAGAACTCTAAGGCACGTGTGAGAGCGCATGACATTTCGAAACCCTAAACCCGCGAACCTTGAGCAACAAAGCTTTTGACTCGAAACTTCAAGCTCTGAATGACAGGCTTTTCGAGTTTTGCAAGCACTGTGCCTCCATGTCCCCATATGGTAGATACTTACATGGTTTAGGGCTTCGGGTTTCAGGGTTTAGGGTTGAGGGTTTTGGGGTTCAGGGCTTAGGGCTAGCGGTCCCCAAGCAGCTCGCAGGCCCTGTGGCTTACCTGGCCTTCATCGACGCGGTCTTTGCCACGCTCGGAGACAGCCGCCTGCAGGCTAGGAATTGCTCTGGAGCTTCTGAACAGAGGGTGTAAGGTTGTCATATGGGTGGTTGTCAAAATTATGGTCCCTTTTTGGGTCCTTATTATAATACGGCACCTATTTTTTAGGGTACCCCAAAAGGGACCATAATTTTGACAACTACCCATATGCCAAAGACACGTTCTCATCAAAGCAGTCTTGCAGCAAAGTAGAAGCCTAAACATACGATTCTGTGCAGTTCCTATCATAATTCTTCCTTAGGGCTCCTATCATAATGATCCTAAACCCTAAACCCTAAACCCTAAACCCTAAACCCCAACCCAAACCCTAAACCCCTAAATAGTGATAGCCATGCTAGCTAGTCATTCCCGCCCAAACTCGGTTCTAATTATTCAGGCCCCTTGCGATTTAAGGGGCCGAGGCGTCAGTCTATCATCCCCCGCCGAACATCGAAGACACCGTGGAGACCCGGTGGCTCCGGTTTAGGGTTTGTTTTTTTGAGTTTAGGGCTTAGGGTTTGATGTTTTGGGTTTAGGGTTTAGGGTTTGATGTTTTGGGTTTTGGGTTTAGGGTTTGATGTTTTGGGTTTAGGGGGTTTGATTTTTTATTGGGTTTTGGGTTTAGGGTTTGATGTTTTGGGTTTAGGGTTTAGGGTTTGATGTTTTGAGTTTAGGGCTTAGGGTTTGATGTTTTGAGTTTAGGGCTTAGGGTTTGATGTTTTGGGTTTAGGGTTTAGGGTTTGATGTTTTGTGTTTAGGGGGTTTGATGTTTTGGGTTTTGGGTTTAGGGTTTGATGTTTTGGGTTTAGGGTTTAGGGTTTGATGTTTTGAGTTTAGGGCTTTGGGTTTGATGTTTTGAGTTTAGGGCTTAGGGTTTGATGTTTTGGGTTTTGGGTTTAGGGTTTGATGTTTTGGGTTTAGGGGGTTTGATTTTTTTTATTGGGTTTTGGGTTTAGGGTTTGATGTTTTGGGTTTAGG
>CAJNDV010000692.1:35939-48484 GCA_905221635.1 Symbiodinium sp. CCMP2456
TTTAGGGCTTAGGGTTTCGGGCTTAAGGTTTAAGGACGAAAAGGGTACTAAGTACCATAAGGGAACTATCAGGGTGTATAAGGACTACTGCAAGGGTACCATGAGGGTACTGCATGGGCTACTCTAGGGATGGCCACCATAGGGGCACATATAATGGTACCGTAACAGTGCAATAAAGGTTGTTCGGCGGCCTACAGGGGTGCGATAAGGCTAAGAAAAGGTGCGATAAGGGTACTGTAAGGGTACTGTACAAGTACCATAAAGGGGACTATGAGGGTACTATAAGGGGACTACAAAGGGTACGAGAAGGCTACTTTCAGTTTCCATAGGGCTCCGCATATTGGTGTGAGGGGCCGGCGTCTTCAGTGCGGGTCTAGGATTTCCGGCCCAAAAGCGCAAACCCTGAACCTTAAACCCTAGCAAGGGTGACTTAGCATAACATGGGGTTGGGCTTCATTGATATAAACTGCCGACCCTCGACCCCCAAACCCCAACCCTTAAACCCTAAGCCCTAAACCCTAAATCCTAAACCCTTAAACCCTAAGACCTAAACCCACAACCCTTAAACCATAAGACCTAAGACCTTGATTGGGGCTCTGGGGCTGTGGGTTTAGGGTTTTGCTGCTGTCAGATGGGACACCATGGGTTTAGGGTTTTGGGTTGGGGGTTTGGGGTTTTGGGTTTAGGGTTCAGGGTTGACTGTTTAGGGTTCAAGGTTTAGGTTAAGCTTTCCACAACTCAAGAGAGGCGCCCCAGACTCCCAAATAAAAGGTTTTGAGGATAAACCGACCCTTGACAGTACACCCGGCTGCAAGCAATTCCTTCGTGCGGTCTGATCTGCGCGGGGTTTTGTGCGAAAACCTTCGGGCGCCAACGTCCGATGCGTGTGCTGAAGCGGGAACTCGAGCCCCCGACTGACCATGCCTTGCCATTGGCAGCACCGCGGCCGCGTCCTCGCCCCTTCCCCGACCTGGCGACTCAAGCATAACATTAATCCCCATGTGTGTGTATATACATACATACATACATACATACATACATACATACATACATACATACATGAGACAATATAGTGTGTATATATATATATAATGAAAGATGCATCGAGGTGCTTACAGTGTGGATCCTTCAGGCTGGCAGTCGGAGGTTCGGAGTTGCACTAAATTTGTGTCAAGGTCGTATTTTCTGGGTAGCCGGCGTTGGCTGAGCTCCGCGCCCCTGGCAACGACAACATTGGTACAGCTGTTTCTGTGTCTCTGGCATAAGTTGCTTGAGGTGCTAGGGAGCTAGGGCTGCTGGGACGGCTTCTCCATTGGAACCACAGCAGAGCGCCGGCGAAAGCTTTTTTTCTTCGACAGCACTTCACTGGCTGGAACCGATGTCAGAGCCCTCGAAAGCGCCCAACAAACGCTCAGATGGCACTTGACAGAGATGTTGACTGCGATTCTACTAGATATCCGCTCCACACCTTGAGCGGACTCGGGCAAAGCTGCCACAAGCAACCTTACGATTCCTGGGCGGCGGACACAACACCCAGGTTTTGGGACCCTAAGCTTTCTCCATGAGCGTCTTCGCCATCTTCTGGAACACATCCATGCCGCGGCGAAGCACCCTCTCTTTCCAGAAGTCGGTCCTGACGTAGAAAGCATCTTGCCTCCGAGGTTCGTTCGGCTTTGTGGTGGAGGCTGTTCCAAGACTTCGAACCACTGGTACCCCTGTAAAAGGGCCCCTTATAACTGCTAAGCATCCGACACGTAGGGTCGATGCTAGGGCCCCTTGCAGTTATGAAGCTCAGATGTGGGATGTTCAGCTTTTGTGCTCGGGCGCCGAGGATGTGGGCATGACCAGAGAACCCCAAAACCTAAAGGCCAACAAAGGGTTTAGGGTTTAGGTTTAGGGTTTAGGGTAAAGGCCGTAAGAAGTACAAGTAAAACCGGTTGAGGGTCAGGGAAGTTCAGGGTTCAAAGCTCAGGGTTCACCCGAAGCAGAGATTGAGCCCTGTTGCGTGAAGGTGCGCCAGAAGTCATGGTTGCCGCGGTCATAATGGAAGCCAACGTTTTCCAGCATCAAGGCCCTCGCCACCGCCAGCGACGGAAGGGTGCCAAACTCTTGCTGCACCAGGAGGGCTCGCCCAGAATCTGGAGGAAACCAGGATGTTACCCAATCTCCGGACAGCACTCCGACCTTAGAGGAGGAAACATCTGCAGGCTGACAACCTACGCAGGTGCTTTCGGGTTTTAGTGCTTTCGTGACTTAGGGCCCATAGAAGGCTCTGGGTGGGGTTCGGGATGCTACCTATGACGGACCTCGCATTGGGCATGGGATGCTCTTCTCGCTCACTAAGTCTTCTAAATACTAAATCGCTACTTAAACCCCCCTACTGTTGCTGTGACCATGCAACTCATGCAACCTTACAGTGTGCCGGGAATTTAGAACAATTATTTGAGCAAGTTTGCCAAAGCAATCTTGCCCCTTGCCCCAATTGGGGTGTGGGGGGGGGGGCAAGATTGCCAGCAAGCTTGGTCAATCTTGGCCTAAAAGGTAAACTAGTCGACAAGCAAGTGGGGCAAGTGGGGCAAGATGACCAAGATTGCTGGCAATCTTGCTTTTGACCAAGATTGACCAAGATTGCCAAGATTACCAAGATTGCCAAGACGGCTCCACAAAATACGTGTTCTAAATTCCCGGCACAATGCAACATTACTAAGCTACTGTGCCTGACCACCAAGCGAGTAGTTCTTTAAATTAGGGTCCCTCTGTGTACGTCCCAAAAGTAGGACGGCACCCTTACAAAAGAACTCTAAAAGGGACCCTCATTTAGAGAACTACCCAAGTGTCACGCTAAGCCTCCAAGCCACCAACCTCACGACCGAGCTCTGCGTCCGACAGAGCTCAAAGCTCAAGATTTTAGGGTTTTCTTTACAGAAACCCCTCCCTGTAAAAGTTTTGAGGTCCACCAGAAGGGAACACTGCCTTCAACCCTTCTAAACCCCCACGAACCAAACCCCAAACCTTCGCGACAAACCCCATGAACCCCAAAATCCTCTGGGGACTCTTGCAGGGTGGGGCCTGAACAGCTTTAGGTCCGCATACACCCTTGTTGGGCGAATACTGATGCACTGCAGCTGTACTCTACAACTGCTGTACCGCGACGACGACGACTACTACTACTGCTACTACTGCTACTGCTACTACTGCTGTACTATTGCACCACAACTGCACCACTACCATACTACTACTGTACCCCTGCTGCTGCACCGGGGGCAGGGACGGGACTTGCTGGAAACTGTTTGGGTGCCAAGGACAGTGCGCAACGTTTGGGATCTTACTGTAGCTATATATATATATATATATGTATGTGTGTATATATATACATAGATAAATAGTTAAATAGATAATGGAAAAAGGAAAAAGTTCGGATGGTCCCAGCAGGGCTGAATAACAGCCCGGCTGACGCGAGACCAAAATGCGACAAGTGTTGCTAGTCCGAGGCGCCGTGTACTTCGGCTTAGGGTTTAGGGTTGTTGATAGTCCGAGGCGCCGTGTACTCGTATCCACCCGCCTGCGAAGAAGAGAACCTGCCCGAATTCACGTCCAGCTCGCCCGGGCCGCACCTTCGGTCGAGGGCGGAGACGCCAAAGCCGCCTTGAAATCCATCGAACTCCCCTTCCACTTTGGGGAAGATCTCCTGGGTCAATAGGGTTCAGGGTTTAGGGTTTAGGGTTTAGGATGGCTGTCAAAGCTGTGGCTATGGCTGTTGTATCATGCAGCTGAGCTCTCTTAGCTTTTCTGGGGCTGACTGGGTGAATCCTGAAGGGTGTACGTAGAGTCCTAAAGCCCCAACATCTTACACCTTGAACCCCTAGGCCCTAAACTTAAACCCCAACACCCAAACAAGACATTGCTGAACCCTAGCACCGAAAACACACGCTAAATTCTAACACCCTACTAATCTTAAACCCTAAAGCCCCAAACCCAAAAACCATTGAATCCCTAAACCCTAAACCCTAAACCCTAAACCCTAAAGCCCCAAACCCAAAAACCATTGAAGCCTACCCAGCGAGAGTGCTCCCCCGGACCCTGTGCTCCGAATCCCCCGGCCCTAGGGCAAAGCTGCGCAATAGGGCCATGGGAAGGCAAAAATAGGGCTTTAGGGTTTAGGGTTTAGGGTTTAGGGTTTAGGGTTTAGGGTTTAGGGTTTAGGGTTTAGGGTTTAGGGTTTAGGGTTTCGGGATGGGGATTGAAGGTTCTGGACCTACGGGGAAACAGGGTTATAGGGCTACAGGGTTACACATAGTGTTGTGGGGTTGCAGGGATTCAGGGTCACAGGCTGCAGGGCTTCAGAGGATCATCGGGTCGTAATATGGACCTTAAGTATAATGTGACGCTTCCTTTCGTGCCTACACGAAGAACACTAGCCTTTAGCACATTCGTTCAGCATGTCTTCCGTTGAAGTTGTCGCGTGGCATTGATAGTGAAGTTTTCGAAGCTTCGACGTTTTGATCCGGACAGCATCAGCGAGTGCCTATGTTGCAAGGTAGTGTGTTTGGCCATTCACAACACATACTCTGAAACCTTAGAACCCCTTGAGCCCACGGCTGTTGCTGACCCTGCTGACCCCCGTCAGCTCTCATCATCCCACGCCCGCTCTCAGACCACTGGTCCACAGTGTTGCATGGTTTAGGAATGTCAGCCCGGGTGCATCCATGAGCTGTCGATCTTCGAAATTGCCCAGAAGCACATCCACGCCTGAGACCAAGCTTTAGGGTTTTGGGTTTTGGCCTCAGGGGCGTTGAAGGAACAACATGACCTTGGTGAGGAGCTTCACCAAGACTGGACTAGAGCATATACAGAAGTCCTCCCCGACACCAAGCCCTTGCGCCGAGAAAAGACCCTGATCTCTAACCCACGAAGCTCTGCCTTGTGCGCCAAGTCCAGTATGCACGTCGACCCATGCAATCTCCTTTGCCGGCAGCTTGCCGAAATGCTCTTTGAAGAAGTCTCGCAGCAGAACGTGCGATTTCTGCAACTCACGGCCGCCGAAGAACATCCCTTGATCCTTGGTGTATGTGCCACCGACGAGCGCGGTCTTGATGTATCCAAAGCCATAGGCAGCAACGTAGGACGCCATGTGGGGCCAAATGGCAACATTCCGGTAGAACCAACTCGGCGTCACCGTCGGATTAAACAGAGGATCGAAACCTCAGGATTTAAGGTTTAGGGTTTAGGAACAGAGGATCGAAACCTCAGTTCCTATTTTTTTAGTGACCACATGAGGGATAGACGGTCAATGTCCGTCTTTGGGCATCTCAAATAAAATTCCTGAACAAGAGCCTAGGAACTGCTGTAGATCGTCGCAAGTTTGTCTTCGGTTCGCAACCTCTCGAACTCCTGCGGTAAGAGACAGTTGCGGTTCAGGTCCACATTTTTCTCGTTGCAGCGACGGAAATGCGCCATGCCGTATGGATTCCTGAGGTCAAAGAGAAAGAAACACGTCTAGGGGGTTTAAGGTTTAGGGTTTGGGGTTTAGGGTTTAGGGTTTAGGGCTTAGGAGTCATGCCTATTGCACGAAGCCACCTAACACTCCAGTCTGATTGTTTATGCCATTTAGGCCTCCATCGTGCAGATCTTCAGAACCTCTTCAGCGCATACCAAAGATACATAACAAGGCAGATATCCGAATTCGGGATCGCGAAGCAACTTCCGAACGCCAAAGCCGAGACCCCAACCTACACCGAGAATCCTAGACCCCTACAACATGACAAAATAAGCAAAAAGAGACCATGGTGGAAGAGACACACAGCATGGACGAACACCGCAGTAACGCCGATGGACAGCTCCTCATGTCACTTCGAGCAGGGGGGGGGTCTGACGTTGGCATTCGCGGTTTAGGGCTTAAGGTTGGGTTTGGGACGTTCCGGGGGCTCTGATTTCAGGCTGAGGGCGCCGCATTCAAGATTTTTCAGGCTTTGGGGAATCTGGCCTAGCCGAGAATGAACTCATTTCAGCCATTGGGGTGTCGACCATGTCCTTTCAGGCTACCCTCTACACCCCAAACCCAAACCCTAGACCCCTACACGCCAAAGCCTAAACCCTTCTCCCCTAAGCGGTACGTTCCTCTTCTCCGAGGAAAGGTCGCTAACACTGAGCTGTCGATTTGAACAAGTTGTACTATGGTAGCTTACACCAAGTTCCCTATGAAGTTCCCAAAAGCCAAAAGAAAGCAACCCTTGAAGCACCTCATTGAAAGTCTTAGGCTAAGTTCCCCCAGAAAAACGCAATGCTTCGGCGTCTGAGTCCTGCCAGTGCTTAAGGAGGCCCAGCTGGATACCGCTGCCCGCATAGCCTGGGCTCAGGGTTTCTGAGCCAACAGGGGCGCTGAAGATCTGTGGGTGCCGGATTTTACGGTGTGATCCAAGTATTGGAGGGCCCTAATCTCTGTCGTGGGCTTCCCATGAATTCAAGCTTCGGGTAGAGGGCCGGGTCTAAGGCTCCGGGCTTAAGTGTTCAGGGCTTAGGGCTTCGGGTCTATTTGAGGCCTCAGGGATTCGTGTTGCAGGCTTAGGCTTTTGGGCCACATGTTGAGACAGTCGTGTTAGATTCAAGTCCCGGTTCTTGCTAAGGGGCATTTAAGACATGCCGCATTGGCTACAATACCCCTATTTACGGCAGCTTGTCCTTGACACGAACCCAGAGTTGAAGAGGTACGTCTTTCGGCACCCTTCGGGTTATTGGGAACATGCCCAATACTGACATTCATCAATAACAGGCACAGATAACACCAGCATCATCATTATTCCTCGTTCATCATTATTCCGCGTCATCATCACCGGCACGATCATTATCGCTTTCAAAGCACACGTCATAATTACAATGGTATTGCCGCCTATCGTAGAAGCGGTCACAGGTGAGAAGGACGCAGGTATCAAAAGCAGGAGGAGGCTTGAAAGGCCAGTCCAGCCTTAACTTAAGATCGCAGAACCGAATACCGAGGCAGTGAGACTTCGCACAGGGTGCTGGAGCACATTACGGCATGACTATGTCAAGTGATTACCTGGCAAACACTGCCACTGATTATTCATTACACTTTACACTAGCGCATTTCGAGTGAGTTAGAGAGAGGGTCACGTGGCGTGCGCGGGAAACCCTGGGAGGCACAAAACCGAAAAAGACAAAAAACCTTTGGGCTGCCGGGAATCCCTCGACGCCGTGCGTCCCGCTCGTGATGACCATCACGCCTTCCCGCCAGCTTGCTTGGAGAAACAGGCTCTGAGTGCAGTGGGGTTGGGGTAACGACGGAACATCACCGAGTGCTGCACCTTTCCCAGGCTTGCGTATGATGGCGATGTCGATGGTGTACCTGGGCTGAGACGGTCAGATAAGAGTTCGGGGAGTGTGTGGAGCTGCGTCTAGGATGCGTTCCTTCATCCAAATGCCCTGAAGAACAACCGTGGCCTCAAAGGCAAACAACAAACTACATGAAGCAGGTTCTACTTCATTAATATTAAATATAGGGGTCATAAGAACTCGGATCAGGCTTTTGAGAACAACCCTAAACCCTAAACCGTTATCATATCTTCATACAACGACTAGTATAAGGGGATACTATTATTGTTCATGTCGACCCGGCCCCCAAGTTGCAGCTCCTTCCAAGCCCAAAGCCCTCAACCCCCACGAAAACCTTAGGATCTCTCCGAAGCTTTGAATCCCCCCTGAACCCCTCAACTCTAGAAGCCCTGAACCCTCCTTTCTGAATCCGAAGGCAGAGAAGGAATCGGGCTTGGTGAGCTAAGGCTTTGGGAAAGGAAGGGTCTGCGGGACTGACGGCTTTCAGGCCCCAGGAAGAGGATTTACAGATTTCGGATTCTAGGTTTAGGGTTTAGGTTTTTTTGTTGTGGGTTTAAGGTTGAGGGTTTAGGGTTCAGAGATGTTTGTTGTGGGTTTAGGGTTTAGTGTTGGGCTGGACATCGTACCAAGAGACCTTCCCTCCTCGTCTTCGGCCACCGGCAGGGAGTGCCTCTGCGCTGGGAACTGCAAAATAAGTTTCAGTCGCTTGGCTCAAGTATGTACGTACGTGTATGTACAAATTATGATGTGATATGATATGGCATGGTATCGTATGATATGACATGATATGATATGGTATGATATGATATGATATGATATGATATGATATGATATGATATGATATGGTATGGTATGATATGGTATGATACGATATGTTACGATATGATATATATCTATATATATATATACATATACATATACATATATATATATATATGTGTGTGTATGTATGTAGGTCTGCATGTACATCTATGCATATACATATATCTATGGAATCTATGTATGTAAACATCCTTAACATAAGGGCCCTTGAATAAGACATCCCGACTTCACGGTGGCGCTGGTGGTGAATTGAGGTGGGCACTGCAGTATCCGCTATGTTTGGGCAAGAATGAAGCAGGCCAAGTGGAGCGCACAGGCCCCAAGCACTCCCTGGTCCCTGGTTTCCTTGGTCTGCCGTCTGAACCCACTCCTAAAACCCTCTGCAACCCTGAAACTCTAACTGATACGGCCTTCGAAAAAGTCGAGTCTCGAAGACTTCTCGAATGCTTCAGAGATGGTTCATGCAAGGAACATTTCGGCTTTCAGCTCCCCAGCCGCAGCCAGGAACTTGCCTCTTGCCTCTCGAACCGAGGGACATCGGGTTTAAGGTTTAAGGGTTGAGAGTTAAGGGTTCCCCTAAACCCTAAACCCTAAACCCTAAACCCTAAACCCTAAACCGTTTAGGGTCTTGGCCTGAACCCCAACCCTAAACCATTTTTATTAGGGTCGAGGACTAGGGCTTGGGTTTCTTGTCCAGGGCTGAGGGCTGTGCAGGCTTGCACATTTCAGGTGCAGGGTGTCCTCCAACTGGAAGCCTTGGCTTGATGATCCTACAAGCCTGAACCATCTTTAGGGTTTAGGGTTTAGGGTTTAGGGTTTAGGGTTTAGGGTTTAGGGTCACTTGCACCGCAATCCTTAAATAGAGCATTCGACCCAAGACCCCATCGAAACCTGAAGTCGAAACGAGAAGCTCTGACCCCTTTAGGGAAACGAGGGTGATGACCAAGATCTCTCATGGAAAGTTTTGGACCCTTCAATGCGCAATCTCAATGCGCAAAAAACAAGACCACCAATTGGGGCTGCCCGGGCCTCCTCATAAGACTCCGAGAAGCACAAGCCCACATCACCGGATGTCATCGCGGCAACAGGCGGAGCAAAACAAACAGATCGACGGTTCTCCTGTAGTTTACGAGGGCGTAGGAATTTGGAGGTGTGGGGGTCTTGGGAAAGTTTAGGGTTTAGACTCTTCTTCCCACGGCTTTGGGTTTAGGGTTCACAATCTCACAATCCCTGCATGATCCGTAAAGAAAGAACCCATATGCTGTAGAGCACTCTGCCTCTACACTTCGTCGCATAGGAATTTTTTTACATTTAGTCGCAGTAACAAAGAGAAAAGGACAGCTGTTGTCGCTTTCCCGGAAAGCCCAACGTTCCTCAATGAAGACATGCCTTTGAGTACGAATCGGCAGTCTCATGCAGCTCCAGAGCATGTTACTGCAGTGGCACTGAGAGTGTTTGGCGTGTCTCATACTATATTGATGTAGGAATCAGATCAGTGAGCATGACTGGTATAATTATTAGTTTCTACAAGCCGCTATATTCCCAGAACAGGACTTGGTTTGGGGGTTTGGAGGCTTGAGACGTCCGGGTTAATTTAGCACTTCGCGTACCAGAAAAGGCCCTACGGGCTCTCCCCGACCCGAAACCTGGCAGAACCGAAAAGGGTAAGAGTGCTGTCTTTTTTGCTGTCGCTAGTCGCTGCGGTGAGCGTTGGCTGTCGCTGCTGGGGCGCGTTATTTGTTTCGCTGTTGTGCCCGGAGGGCGCGTTCTTTTCTTTGCTGTCGTTGCGGTGGCACATTGTTATCTGGCTGTCGTCCCAGGCGAACATTAATTTTTCTGGCTGTCGTTGCGGCCGTGCCTTGTTTTGGGCAGTCGTCCCGGGGACGCGCTTTATCTTGCTGTCGTTGCGGGGGCGCGTTCTTTTTGTTGCTGTCGTGCCGTGGGCCGGGGTTCACTCACTCACTGCATGGCCTCCTGGGTCCGCGCAAAGACAGCCAAAGGCAACTACAGCAAACAAGGTACGGGTTCCCTTCCAAAGGGTTGAGACCGGCCGCAAATGCAAACAAGCGTAACAAGCAGTATCCCAAGAAAGGAAGAAGAGCAACGAATGGAACTTCTACGCGTTGTGGCCGGCCCAGCACAAACAAGGAACCATATCCTATTTAAACTAAACATACACTTACAACCCTAAACCCTAAACCTAGATACGACCCTTGTCGAACCCTTCATAGAAGCCTTCTGGAGAGAGCCCTTCAGAGAGTCTCTACTCAACCCTAGAGATTCCAGAACACCCTACAAAAAGCCTTCCAAAGTCTAAACCCAGAGCCCTGGATATATAAAAGCTATGAAGATCTGAGTGCCGCGCCCCTTGCATCACATTCGGAGCGGGCCCTGCTTCAGACGATGATTGGCTTAGGGCTGAAGATGGGATCTGCAAAAGCTGCTTGTGGGACATCTTTCAAGGTGCTGGTTTAGGGCTTAAGGGCCTTTGGAGGCATGCATAGCGGCTGTTTTGAGGGCTCCTATAAGAGTGCAGGGTTTAGGGTTAGGTTTGACGGCGGGGGTTCAGGGTTTGGGGATATGGAGGCCTTGGATTTTCAGGGCTGTACAACCACGTCTGCTGACACATGTCAGATCGAATTCAAGGTGCAGTTCGAGCTTCAAGAGCGCTATGCACACTAATGTAGGGGCCTAAAGAATTACCAATACTATTTTGGGGTTCCTTATCATAATTATAGTATCATGGGCCCCAAAAGCCTATTCTGATTATAAGGCCTCTCTATACTACGCATATCGCTCAACCCTAAACCCCAAACCTTCCCCCCACCCCAATAACACCAATTCCTAAACCCTAAACCCTAAACCCAAAAACCCTAAACCCTCTAACCCCGCAGCCCCTAAACCCTAAATCCTAAACCCGAAACCTCCTCGGACGGGCCTGTGGCTGCCTGTGCCGCCATGGCTGCAACAGCGGGATCCAAAGCCTCGGCTTTGCCAAAACAAGGGGGAGGGGTTATAGGGTTTAGGGTTTAGGGCTTAGGGTTTGGGGCTTAGGGTTTAGGGTTTTTTTAGGGTTTTGGGCTTGGGGGTTTAGGGCTTAGGGCTTATAGGGTTCAGGGTGGGGCGAGAAGGGTCAGGGTGAGGATTTGCGGTTTAGGGCTTGGGGGTTTGGGATTGTTTACAAGCGTCAGGGCTTTTTTCGAGTTTAAGCTTTAGGGTCGAGTTTAGGGTTCAGGGCTTGGGTTTGGGGTTTGGGGCTTATGAGCTTCTTGGGCTGCAGGGTTTAGGGCAATTAGGATTGGGCTTGGGATTTTTGTGGGTTTGGGGGACGGAAGATTGGAAGGTGTAAAACATCGAAGGCTTGGTGTCTCCTGGAAAGATCAGAGTTCTGAACCCTATTAAAAATCTTGAGGAGACCCTCAGCCCCAAGCCATCCCAAAACCCTAAACCCTAAACCCTAAACCCCAAGCCCTAAAACCCTAAACCCCAAGCCCCTAAACCCCGAGGCAGCAAGAAAGCCCCGAGGGCCCTGGACACCCAAAAAGGCTCTTCGTGCAGAGCCTCGGCGCGTTTAGGGTTTAGGGCTTAGGGTTTAGGGGTTCAGGGTTCAGGGTTCAGGGTTCAGGGTTCAGGGTTTAGGGTTTAGGGTTTAGGGTTTAGGGTTTCGGGGCTTAGCGGGGAAGGGCTTTGGGCCTAAGGGTTTGGGGTTGAGGCTTTTGGGGTGTAGGGTTTAGGGTTTAGGGTTTAGGGTTTAGGGTTCTAGGGCTTAGGGTTTAGGGTTTAGGGTTTCAGGGTTTAAGGTTTAGAGTTTAGGGTTTAGGGTTTAGGGTTTAGGGTTTAGGGTTTAGGGTTGGGAAGGGAGTAACTTGTAGTAACACTTGGGCTTCGTAGCTCAAGTGCTGTGAGGTCTGGAGCGTAAACCCTAAGCCCAAGCCCCAAACCCTAAACCCTACACCCCCACATCGTGCGCTGCATCAACTTCACTGAAGGCAAGCCGAAGGGGCAGGATAAGGCAGTGGATAAGGCCAGACACCTGCGGTGGCAAGAGGCTCAAAGAACCCAAGGCCCTGAAACGACATTAGGGTTTAGGGTTTAGGGTTTAGGGTTTAGGGTTCCCAAACTCTGCCTGGAAATACGGTTCAGGGTGCATGGTGCACGAAACTTTGCTGGTGTCAAAACACGGACATTGGAAATGACCATGGGCCTAGCGAGAGCATAGCTTTCATCCATGCACGCTCGACTCAAAATCCTCTTCAAGCAGCACCATCCAGGCAGTTTTCTAAATTAGAGTCCATTTAGGTCCCCAAAATAGCGAACAACCGTACAAAAAAAGGGACCCTAAATTAGGGAACTGCCCATATGGGGGTTTCCGAAAA
>CAJNDV010000692.1:64447-77585 GCA_905221635.1 Symbiodinium sp. CCMP2456
GTAACAGTAACAGTAGCAGTAGCAGCCGCCGTAGCAGTAGCAGTAGCAGTAGCAGTAACAGCAACCGTAACAGTAGCAGTAGCAGCAGCAGCAGCAGTAGCAGTTTCTGTATCAGTAGCAGTGGCAGTAGTAGTACTAGTAGTAGTAGTAGCAGTAGCAGTAGCAGTAGTAGTAGTAGTAGTAGTAGTAGTAGTAATCGTCGTAGCAGCAGTAGTCGTCGTAGCAGTAGTAGTCGTCGTCGTCGTCATAGCTGTAGTCGTAGTAGTAGTCGTCGTCGTAGTAGTAGTTGTTGTTGCTGCTGTTGCTGTTGTTGTAGTTGTTGTTGTAGCAGCAGCAGCAGCAGCAACAACCAGACTAGTAATGGCAGTAGCAGTAGTCGTCGTGGTAGGAGGAGGAGGAGGAGGAGGCGGAGGAGGAGCAGTAGCAGCAGCAGTCGCAGTCGCAGTCTTGGTGGCTGTGATAATTGTTATCGCAGGAATAAAGACAGAAGAACAGCAGTAACCTCCCTTCAATCGACGGTTCGGCTGGTTGCAGGCTTACACCTGTCTCCGCACCAAAACGTTACTTTGATCTCCACTTCTTTGACACGTCCCAAACCCCAAGCCACCACAAAAGCTGCATCAAGGTGGGCCTGTTCTTCGGCTTCGCACCATGCCACTCTTCTGGATCCTACAACCAGTTCTTACTACACCAGGGCGAGCACTTTTTTTTCACTGCAGTCAGCGCATGCTTCCTCTGCTCCCAGGCTCACCTCAGCGGATTGAGATCTCAAAACCCGTCGTTACGTGTGACTCAGAACCCTGAGAGTCCAGGCACCATGGATCATGAGTCTGATAGCAATAACACTCTTGGCGGCAGTAGCAACGATGATGGCACTGACGTTACTGCGGGCAGGCATGATGATTGGTCATGATTTCACAATGTCAAGGCAACTATTCGGACGACGATGACAAGACTGATAGGAACAGCGACAATGCTGGTGATGCTGCTCCTGATGGTGATAAGAACATAACCACAATAGCAACCCTCAGGATGACGACGATGATCCGAACAGTGAGAAGCATGATGCTAAGGATAACGGTGCTGGCAATGAGAACACGCCCTTGGAACCCGGAACCGGGGGCCAAAAAGTCTTAACCCGGAATCCCGCAACTTGCCAGCTCTGAAACCCAGAATATCTGTTTAGCATGTAGGGTTAAGGCCCAAAGTCATTGCAGAGTTACACCCCAGAAGCTAGACCGCTCTTCCATACGAAGAGTTTGCGGTGCAGGGTCTGATGCTCGGGGTGGAGGATTCTCCGTGGATGAGGTTTCGGGCTTGCGGTCTGGGCATGAGGAACTCTGGATACCGCATAGCAAAACAACGAAGCCCCTTGCCCTAACTTGCTTTGAACTCATCTGTTATATGTAATACGTTCTTACGCGTGTGTATATATATATATGTATATACATCTACATGTGCGGTTCTAGTGTACGAAAATAAGACCACACCCTCAATCCGAAACACAAAAACCCCGAAGCCCGCGACCCCCAACATGCTCTCGGCGCCAGGTCACGTCCTCAAGCATGGGCCAGAGAGCCCCAGTGCGGACGCGGCATGTAGTGGCCCTGACTCTCGGGACATTGGGTCCGGACGTCGGGATTTAGTATATAGCATAGCTAGTATAGTATACAGGATAGAATATACTGTAGTATTTCAGTAGACAGCACTGTTTTTGGTATAATTTCCATCAAGGACTCTGACAACGTGATCATCCAGTTCGATTGAAGATCCGAACAAGATGTGCGCCTGCCCACGTCTACCCGTCCTCTAACATCCTACAGTCCTACAGAAACTGACCACTGCGCATGCCATAAAGGGCAAAGCGCTCTGACTGCATTTATGTCGGTGCAACGCATGCAAACTGGCCACACTCCCGCCAAACAAAACAAGATGGGCAAAGCATGGCATAGAGCTGGATGTGAAGAGACGACGTCACACAGAATAGCCCACATCTCCATGGCCCTACCCCCTTTTTCCGTCGTTGCAAGCTACGCCCCTCCAGAAGCGCCAGAAGAGGCCATGGCCGAACATCAAATCTTCGGATCCAAGCGTCAGAGTGCATTTTGCGAAGTGTTGCGGGCACTGCACAAGGCTCGCGGCGGGGTTCCATGCTTTGCTCTGTCGGCTTACTTCCGAAGCTTCGCGACGTCTACCGCCTGCAGACTTCCTTCCCTTGTGCTTTACACCACCCATGCCGCCGGGACGATCTCACGAAGCTTTGTCTTGGCGTCTCAAGGCTGGGGCTTCCCTTCGAGCCTGGTTTGGGGTTCAGGGCTTTCAGGCTTTCAGGGTGTAGGCTTCAGAGCTTTGGGGTTGTAGGACTTCAGGCGAGGATCGTCATTGCAAGGTCTTAGATTTCAACACTCAGAGCTTCAGGGCTCAGGGCATCCCTTCAGACCAAAGCAAGTTTGCCCACAGCTAGCTTTGGAACACCATCTCTGAAGCCCCCTTCAAGGGCCCGGAGAGGTTGTCCAAGACCTGCTCATCGAGCTCAGATACCGACTGGGAGACGCCAATGGGGACGGAAAGGCTCGGCGTCTGCAGATCTTCACGGGACCGCTGCTCGAAGAACCTCGCAGGGCAGGAGCTACCCGGCTACCCCGCGCTCCCGGAGAGGCGCTCTTGTGATTCAGGGAAAAGAAGCAAATGCAAGTACCATAAGAAGGGAGTCAGGGTCAGGACGGTACTGTGAATGAGAAGAAGGCAAGATGTAAGGCTAGAATAGAAATGGAGTTAAGAGCCACCACGAGCCTGACGATGCCAGTGCGGTTGCTCTCACGACTCTACAGGAAGGCAACAAAAACGAGGGCGCACGGAAGGGGTGTTGGGTTTAGCGTCTAGAGCTTAGGGAAGAAGACTAAACGACTAAACCTAGCAAGAAGACGAGTTCTGCATGGATCAGAGCATAAAACTCAGGATTGAAGGATTAAAGGCCGATCGGCTTGCAGGCATCAGGAGTCCCGACAATAACCCCAGACCCAGGTTTAGGGTTTAGGGTTTAGGAGTTTAGGGTTTAGGGTTTAGGGTTTAGCCTTTAAGCTATATTGGTGTCGGCGAAGACCCCGAAACAGTATGGACGTAAAGACATAATCCAACGTTTGTTATGGTGTCCTGCCAATGGATCAATTCCTCTAATTGTAGGGCTTGAACACATTCAAGAATGCATCTAAGGCCAGTAAACTACTTTTATCTCAGACAGCTGTTGGCCCGGTTTCGACTCGCACACTTGCTCAAGGCAGGCACGGCTTCCAAACAAGTCCGGACTAGAGCATCTCACTCCTACATATTCGGGTTTGGGGACGGCGTTGAGCTCTAGATTTGTTGAAACCGGGGCCAAATGCGTTTCGCAGGCCTTGGACAATGCATTTGGGCTTGGTCGGACCCGAACCCCTAAACCCTAACACTCTGAGAGCCTCAATCCTGAATCCCTAAACCCTAAACCCTAAACCCTAAACCCGAAACCCTAAACCTCAAAGCCTGAATCCTACACCCTAAGCCCTAAACCCCCAAAAGCCCTAAACCCTAAACCCCTAAATCCTAAATCCTACACCCTAAGCCCTGAACCCCCAGAAGCCCTAAACCCTAAACCCCTAAATCCTAAATCCTACACCCTAAGCCCTGAACCCCCAAAAGCCCTAAACCCTAAACCCCTAAATCCTAAATCCTACACCCTAAGCCCTGAACCCCCAAAAGCCCCCTATAACTTGGCAGCTTCAGAGTTCCCAGACCAAACCTGGGAAGCCCCGAACTTGCACGGTCAGCCCGGCCTGTGGTCGATGTCTCCTGCGCCGGAGGGTTTAGGGGCTTAGGGGTTTCGTGTTTGGGGTTTGGGGGCTTAGGGGTTTAGGGTTTAGTGTTTGGGGTTTAGGCGTTTAGGGGTTTAGGGTTTCGTGTTTGGGGTTTAGGGGCTTAGGGGTTTCGGGTTTCGTGTTTGGGGTTTAGGGGCTTAGGGGCTTGGGGGTTTAGGGCTTAGGGTTTAGGGTTTACCGGCCCGGAAGTCTCTCCTGTGATGTACTTTCCGTCGAAGACAGAAGCATCGAAACCGAAGCGCAGTCGTTCAGGATTGAGGCCGCGCACACACTCCACCTTCGGGTCGGGGGTTTGCTTGGGCAGGCTGCCCTCCTCTGAAGCGTCCGTTCCCGGCTCCCATAACTGTATAGGATTTCTATACACTTTCGTTCTCAAAGGCTTTCTTGAGGCTTCCCAGTCCTAGAAGGTTTAGGGCTTAGGAGTTAGGGTTTAGGGTTTAGGGTATAGGTTTTTTTTTTTTTAAGTGCAGTGGCCCCAGGGTCTGTAGAAGGGTTCTTAGAAGGGAGCTGGCAAGGAAGGAGAACTACGTGAATGTTGCAGGAAGGCTCGGCTTCCAGTGGGTGATTTACTGGGGCTTCGGACTTCGAAGCGCAGCTTCTTACATTCCGACACATATCTTACAAAATATAGATAAGCATAGACCCTAAACCCTAAACCCTAAATCCTGAACCCCTAAACCCTAAACCCCTAAACCCTAGACTTAAAAGAAATGCTACTAGTTCTTGAGACTTCCAACAAGTCGCAGATTCCGGACCGTCTGGTTTGGCTGCGCCATATGCGGGCATTCGGATGAAACGCGGCCCCCTGGGCCCCGGGAAGTACTCTTAGTGTTAACCCTCTCAACCCTCCAAACCCCCTAAACCCCCTGAACCCCCTAAACCCTCTAAACTCCCTAAACCCTCTAAACCCAGAGCCCGCCAAATCGTTCAGGTCTTGGTAGACCACCCAGTCGGCGCCGATCAGCTTGGCCACATCCCCCTTGCACCACTGCAGGATAAGTTTTAAAGGTTCGGGGATCAGGTGCCTAGGGGCTTCGGGGTTTAGGGCTTTGGGGTTTAAAAGCTTAGGGTTTTGGGGTTTATGGCGTTTGGCTTCGCAAGCTTGTTATTGTTTCCTACCGCGAGGATTCCGAGTTCGTGTAGATGATCCTCACAGGCCCTGATACCTCTCGTTCGAAGAGGGTCTAGGGTCGGGGATTTAGAGCTGAAGCGTTTCAGGACCTAGGTAAACTTGACTCCATGTAGGATCTCAGTCTTGGTGCGACATTTGGATGCCTTAGGATTCGGGGCTTCAACTCTGAACCCTGAACCCTAAGCCTTTAGCCATAGTCTTGCGGTTTCAGCTGGAGATGCGGCCTGCTGCCGATGAACAGACATGCGAGATTGCAGGGTTGGGGCTTCGGGGCTCCAGGCTTCGGTTCCGGGGTGTTGGGCTCAGGGGTTTGTGGCTCCAAAAAAGAGAAAGGGATTGCGGGGGTCGATGCAGGGGTTCAGGGTTCACCCCCTGGTACTGGACTGTTTCGCGAACCCCTCAACGCCAAACCGTACCTCGTCCCGGCCGTTGGCAATGAGATCTTCCTTTCGAGGGAGGTCGATGCCATAAACCTGCCACGACAGGACTCAGGCATCTCGCACCAACACAGTGAAATCTCAGCAGCGGCTCGATGGCTTTACAATGTCTTTGAATGCCCTTCATTGCGGCACGATGTTGGCATTGTCGAGGCTTTCAAAAGCAAGTACTATTCCACCAGGTTGCATTGGGAAAGCGCACGGCGGGCGCTGCCGAAGCGAAGAACACTTGGCTTGCACCTGCCTGGCCGCGGTTGTGGAAGAAACACAGAAACTGCTGATTATCGGCTTCGGGCACAAGACCCGAAATCATGGAATGTTTGTGACCCGAAACCCTAAACCCTAAACCCTAAACCCGAAACCCGAACAAGATGCTGGGGGTGTCCACGCTTCCTGCACACGCAGAGACGAGGGGAAGCGTGGTGAAACGTGCCGCGTGCAGGGTTTTTTTTTAGGCTTTAGGGGGGGCAAGCCTGAAGGCGGGAAGCAAAGGAGTGCCTGGATACATGCCCAACAGCATACATTCGATGAAACCGCCCTCAGGCATTGTCAAAGAGAACCTTCTTCCCCCCAGCATGCCACCTGTGAACTCTTGCGACGCTGAACCCTATTGATCCGGAACATCCTCATAAAATCTCAAGCCCAAACCCTGAACCCCTAAAAGCTTCACCGCCACTTCCGCACCAAATCTAATCACAGAGCCTCCCTTGCCATCTGAATGATCTCATTGCAAGTGGTGCCACCTGGAGTCTTGAGATGTGAGTACTATGCACAGAACAACACCGGCGGCAATTCTGGGAAGGGATTGAGAAGGACGTAGCGACGGAAACACTGCAGCACGGATATACAGTTCATTCACGCCTACATACCTATATGCACACCTACGTACCTGCATTTATACATACGTACATGGTACGTATATCCATCCATCCATCCATCCTCCGTTCGTCCAGCCATGTATGCATGCCTGCGTGCATGCATACATATGTACTTACATCCAGACAGATAGGCAGACATAGACACATCAGCAGCCAGAGGCTCAGAGGCTGATGTATTGTGCCTATATACGTGTGCATGTGAATACGCTTATTTGTGTACATATAGGAGATATATCCAGTGCGTGCGCTTGCGCCCCTGGATGCGCAACATATGATGTCATGTGAGCTTTAGAACAAGATACGCACAGAGACGAAGGGCAGACAGGGAACCTTTCCAGCAAGCTTGGCGTGCTAAGACTCTGAGCTTCCAGCGGACGATGGAGTCATCCACCAACAACACCTCGCTGGAATTGAATGGAATTCCGATTTGGAGTTTAGGGTTTAAGGTCCAGGGTCTCGGCTTGAGGAGACTTTGGTGGAGGATTTCGGGCTTCGGGTGTCGGATTCGCTGCTGATTGGAACGACAATAACAGCAAAGATCAGAAGAGCAACGGGTTCATCATCCGATAAGACACAGCAAGAGTGGCGAGAACCAGTCAGGTAGGCAGGAAGACGGCCGCAAGTGTAGAGAGAATTGTGGATCAAACTGCCCGCCTTCTTCCCCTTGAACTCGCTGCGGATGGTGTTGAGCTTGAGGCGCATGGTCTTCCTTCGCTTCTGTTGTCCAGGCATGATGAAGGTCCGGGCAATGTACCTGTTCTTCTGGAAGGCCTCTCGCATAGGGTTTAGGGTTTAGGGTTTAGGGTTTAGGGTTTAGTACCTGTTCTTCTGGAAGGCCTCTCGCAAAGGTCGCTGCAGAATGTAGGCAGTCTCAATGGCCGTGGTCCGGGAGGTGTCAGGGATAGGAATCACCACGTCGATCTCCCGCCAGTCCGTTACCTGTTGCACGCGGCGCGCGAGGCTTCGACCCATCCGGACCCTCGACTCGTAAACGGACACCCCGTCCATAACAGAGTCGGGTCGAGCAAAGTAGACATACTCGAAAATGCAGGGCACCAGTTGGGGTGTGCTTTCGCCCTCATAGAAGCACTGCTTTGAGGACATGGAGTTCGAGCGGCTGTCAAAAAAGACGGCCTCACCTGCTAACCCTTAAATAAACCCTAGACCCTAACCCCTAAACCCTAAACCCTAACCCTAAACCCTAAACCCTAAACAAGGATTTCGGCGATGCGTGGGCTGAGGGCGGCTTAGGGTTTAGATTCAGGGCTTAGGGTTCCAGTGGTTCACGACAGCGTCAAGAAAGACCCCAGTAATGCAGGGGCCTTAGTAATCGGAATAGGGTTTTGGGGCCCATTATACTATCATTATAATAAGGAACCCCCAAAACAGTATAGGTAACTATTTAGGCCCCTACACTACAGCTTTTTGAGCATCCCGCCTGGATCCACGTCGCGCAGCACGTCGAAGCCGAGGGTATCCATCACCACCGACTCTCAGGGAGCGAGGTTAGCCCACTCAACGATGAACACCATCAGTAACAGTACCCTAAACCCTAAACCCTAAACCGAGTATAGTATTGTTCTATTTTCTAAATATATATATATATATGCAAAAACAACATTGAAGAAGTGTGGGGCTTCCTGTCGTCTGGCATGTACTGCGGTTCTGCGAGGGATCACAACAGGAAATTGGCCTTGATGGCCTTCAGGACCCTGGATATCAGAAACCGGATAGTCCGCACCTGAGGCTGCAATGTAGTCGGTGACGGAGCCCTCAGATCGTCGGCCAATCACGAGCGGCCGAATGCCAAAGACGTCCCGAAATGCAAGGATGCCAGCTCCTAGGGCACGAAGAGCGTGCGAAGGGTCTGAACTTGCCAATCCCCATAAGTGTACACCGAACAAGGATCTTGCATGAGCTAGGTCAAGATGTATTGCAAGCCACGTGTATTGATAAATGCCCTCTGACATGAGCCGACCACAACAGACAGACGAGTCGCTGCTAGTGTTGAAAAGTCAATGACAACGAGGCTTTTTGAACGGTCCATTTCAAAAAACGGGAAACCGGGCCAAAAAACTGGAAACCGGGCCATCCTCCTTTCAGGCAATCGTCAACTGGTGCTTAAGTGATGCAATATAGGGGCCTCAATAGTTAGAATAGGATTTTGGGGCCCATTATGCTATAATTATCATAAGGAACCCCCAAATACTGTTGGAAATTATTTAGGCCCCTACAATATGCAAAGCTCCTGTAATGAGCAGCACAACGCTGTAGCCACCCTTCGCAATCCGCATGACCTTCGGAGGCGTGGACTCAGCTCTCTGCAAAGTGCCCTCCAATCCTGTTCGGGGCAATTCACTTGTTGACTAGACCGGATTCCCAAGCTATACCAAACTCCGCTGTGCAGCTTCTTGCGAACGATAGCCACGGGCCCCAGCAGTAATCATTACATGATAAATGTCCTTCTGTTGCCTTGATGACACACTGCCTCTTCGGAACAAAACAGAACTCGTAGCAAGGAGAAACCCTTTGGATAATAAGTTGTAAGAGCACAATACATCTTACATATACACACACACCCATGCACGCACACACACACAGACAGATAGAGAGAGAGAGAGATACGTATGTATGCATGTATATACATATATGTAGACGCCTCCGCGGCCGCTTCGAAGACCTGCTCCGCAGACGGCAGCATGGCATCTGCCGGCACGGCGGCTGCCAACGCGTGTGCAAAGGTGTGCAAAAGGAGCTCCGTATCCTGATATGCGACGGAAGTTGCGAAACATAACCCCGAAAAGCCCCGCATCCCCAAACCCCAATCCCTGAATCGCGAAGCTCAAAAATCCAGAAGCCTACTACAACCCTAAATCCCTACAGACCTGAACCTCTAGGGCAGTTGCTTTTGCGATCATGCTCGGCATCTCCACTGAACTCTACACCGGCCTCTTTCAAAGGCACAGGGTGCAGAGTTTATGGTTTGGCTTAGTGCCAAATGCTGGGCGCTTCAGGGCTCATCATCAACAACATCACTGTAGTCATAACTGTTCTCTGCAACATCATCATGATCATCATCGAAAAATACCACAACAGCCATCACCATGATCATCAGTTTTATGCTAGTGCTCTTCAACCCCTTCAATTAACCTTCACCTTTTCCTCCTCAGGCTGCTGCTAGTTTCGTTACTGTTATGCTGCTGATGCTGCTGCAGCGGCTGCTGCTTGTGATCCTGATCCCGCTCCTGCTCCTGCTCCTGCCACTGCCACTGCCACTGCCAGTGCCACTGCTACTGCTGCTCCTGCTGCTGTTGTTCACGACGAGGAGGCTTGCAAGAAAAGGATAGCCGCTGTGATGGTGGTAGCCTACGATGGCCACAAGAACTAAAGCTGCAAAGTATCGCTCTTTTACCAACAAGAATGCAGAGCCGACTGAGAAATCCAGGCCGGTTGCAGCGAAGGATCTGACTCCGTGTTGGCATGCCATCGACTCTTCCTGACGTGATGCCGGAGATCGGCGACATTGGTGAGGTTGCCTCAGTTCGAGTGCAGGGTCTAGGATGGAACATATCCCGGCTTCTCAATTCACAAGCGGCCGCAACCAAAGAACAAAGACTCCTGAAATCGAAGCAGGACTGCCGTTGTGCGCACAAGCCAGGCCGAACGGGTAGTTGCCATAGAAGGGCTGCGCCTCCCGGTCACCACAATGTAGGCAAGGGAAGCTAGACTCCAAACTAACCTCTGTGAGCCTATGAGCTGCTTGCACGACGGCACTTGTTATGGCAGTGATGGAGGTGATGGAGGTGATGGCGGTACTGGCGATGATCCGATGATGTGGATCCTGATGCTGCTGATGATGATGATGATGACGATGATGACGACATCGACGACGAGGATGATGATGATGATGATAAATATTGTGCGTCCGCAGTGGTGATGACGAACACCGGGACGACGAGGACCGCAACGATGGTGATCCCGTTGCCGATGATGGCGGTTGAGAACAAGCTGGTGACTATGATGGTTTTGATGATCGTGCTGACATGCATGCTGAGCATCGCTGATGCCGAGAGCGGAGATAGGTATACGGTACACTCTGCATGGAAAACTAACGCAATCATCATGATAATGGTGCTGCTGTGAGTTTGTTGATGTTGATGCTGAGGCTGGATGATAGTCAATGGCGATGACGAAGATCGTACTGATGATGTCTGTGATCACGATGATGAAGCACATGCTGGTGATGATAATGATGACGATGATGATGATGATGCGATGATGATGACGACGACGATGATGATGACGATGATGGTGATGATGATGATGATGATGGCGATGCTGATGATGACGATGATGATGGTGATGGTGATGATGACGACGACGACGATGACCCTGACGATGATGATGATGGTGGTGGTTTTTGATGACGATGACGGTGGTGGTGATGATGATAACGATAATGATACTGATGACGATGATGACGGTGATGATGGTGATGATGATGATGATGATGATGATGACGACGACGATGACGATGACGATGATGATGATGATGATGATGATCATGATGATGATGGTGGTGGTGTTGATGAAGATGACGGTGGATGATGATAACGATAATGATAATGATGAAGATGGTGATGATGACGACGATGACGATGACGATGGTGATGATGATGGTGATGATGACCATGATGATGATGATGATGATGATGATGATGATACGATGACGATGACGATGACGATGATGATGACGACAATGATGATGGTGCTGCTGCCGCAGCTGCTGCTGCTGCCGCCGGCGGCAGTAGTGATGTTGATGGTTAGTGAGGCTTGAAGCGGCTTCAAGCTTTTGATCCTTTTGGGGCGGCCTCATTTCAAGCCTGAGTGCACCCCCCAAACCCTGGAAGCACCTCTTTGCAGCTTTTGGTACCCGCTGTAGGATACCTCCGCGAACGTTGCTGTCACTTCAAGCGCCACAGCTCTCTCCTCATCCGTCTGTGCTGCAGCTTTGGGGTTTCTAAGTGCTTCTGAACATGTTTGGACTCCAGGCACCTGAGAAAAGATTACACGAACACCGCTGCACAGGAAGGTCTTCCGAAGATGTAGCGACTTCCATCAGGGCCTCCAAATCCCCGGACCGCACCGACGCGGCCAAGGCGCCGGCAATGTGCTACACCGAGGTGCCCCTGAAGCTGCATCATGTGCCCCTGGGAGTCGGGGTCACACACTGAAAATGGGTTGAGGGGCCGCTACCGCATCTACGGGGGCCAAACAGTACCAAGGATAGGAAGAAGACTACCAGCAGAAAGCTCGGTAACGCTGGTGCCCAACAAAGCCAATTCAATGAACGGGGGGTGATGCTCCCAGGGCTCTGATGGAAACAGCAGATTTCGCTCTAACAGTTTGGGCTGAGCAGATAATGCTTCTTGTACAAGGAGGACGTCCACGTTCAGCGTTTAAGGTTGGACGCAATATTGTGTTATGCACATCTACAACTTCTACGTCTCTACGTTAAGTACTTCGGCGCTTGCCCTCACCTCGAAGAAAACGTCCTTGACGAGCCCGTTTCCTTTGTGAAGATGTGTCCGGCCTGATGGCTCCAGGGAAGATTCCCTGAGGGTCAAGGATTTGGACTCCCTATGCGGGGTTTCAGTGGATTCAGACGTTGGGGAGGGTTCCGTAAGGACACCAGATCCGCTGCAGTTCTTTGGCCCTGCTATGACGTAGGAACTCTGGGGTTTAGGGGTGTCGCTCTTGCAGGGTTCCTGCAGATATCGTGGGCTGCATGCCAGTGCGGTGCCACGTAAGCGTATACTACAAAACCCTGCGCGTCACCTAGGCCAGCAACTCGTGCAGGCAGTAGGTACTGCCACACTTTCGTTTGTGAAAGGCGTTTTTGTTCAGTCACTGCAAGCACTGCCAGTTATGATTTCGCCGGAGGTGTGGGGCCTTGCAAAGAAGAACGAACTCCACGTGCAGGCACGACAAACCCACGTCGCTGCTGCTCCCGCCAACTGACAAGACTTGAAACACGAACCCGAAACCCCAAAACGTTATCTGAAGAGGGTACCAAAGCCCCTTCGCTGGAACGCTCGAAGCCTTTGGTGGCTTCGGCGGTCAGCATCCCCGCCGCATCCTGCCCTGAAGGGCCGGAAGGCACTGATTTTGGAAAGTCGATTCCGACACTGCCAGAATCCCTGAGCCAAGACAGCAAAAAAACTCTGAGTCAGGCTGTGAAGATCGCTTCGGAGATCTTAAAACTGCCAATTACACGCCAAACCTCGAAGGCTTCGATTCCTGTTAAAGAGGCTCTAACCCCTGAACCCTGGGAACACAAACAAGGTTTAGGGTAAAGTTTACGCTTTCAGGGTTTAGGGGGTTACTCCCAAGATCCTGAAGCCTTCAACCCGCCACTCCTCGATGCTGCAGCACCGTGAGCCCATCGAAAAGCAGCTGATTCACAGGCTCACGTGGATCCGCCAAGAGGATAGCCAAGATGCCGCACATGGCTGTTAAGGGTTTAGGGGTGATAGGTGCTTTCGGGATTTAGAGTATTAAGGTGTTTTTTGCTTCAGGGCCTTGTAATTATAATACTTTTGGATTTTGCCCCAGCTGTAGTTACAGTAGTGGCAGGTGATAGTAGTTGCAGTGGTGGTAGTTGTGGTGGTGGTGGTGGTAGTAGTAGTAGCAAAAGTAGGAGTAGTCGTAGTCGTGGTGGTAGTAGTAGTAGTAGTAGTAGTAGTAGTAGTAGTGGTAGTAGTAGTAGTAGTAGAAGAACTAGTACTACTAGAAGTAGTACTACTAGAAGTAGTAGTAGTAGTAGTAGTAGTAGTAGTA
>CAJNDV010000692.1:77685-101154 GCA_905221635.1 Symbiodinium sp. CCMP2456
AGTAGTAGTAGTAGTAGCGATAGTAGTAGTAGTAGTAGTAGTAGTAGTAGCGGTAGTAGTAGTAGTAGTAGTAGTAGTAGTAGTAGTAATAGTAGTAGTAGTAGTAGTAGTAGTAGTAGTGGTAGTAATAGTCAGGTAAGCAGGGTCGTTACGGGTCAGTGGGGCATTCGGCTTCAAAGCCCTTGAACCAAGTCAGAGAGCCGGGCGCTTAGGTTTGGAATGCTTTGAGGGCTTAGGTCCGCTTAGGTTTAGGGCAAGAGGAAACTGGGGCTTTGGATTGTAGGAACTGGGCTTCGAGCAATCCTCCAGGAAATACCTGGCAGAGTGCCTGTGTCTCACTGGGCGACACATCTTTGATCCGATCCCTAAAAGCCTAAGCGCTCAACCCCCCCTGCCCCCTTACACCCCCAGAAGAACCCTTTAAAGGAACACTGTGTAGAACCCTTACAGGGGTCCTTAAAAGCCCTAAACCCTGAATAAACCTCCGACCCGGAACCTGCACAAGGAAAAACCCGGGCTGCGTAGCCTTTCCCAGCAGAGACACAGGACTGGAGGCGATGGGGCAGTGGCTGGTCGCCACGCCGGACACCTCAACCCTAAACCCTAAACCCTAAGCCCTAAACCCTAAATGCTTAGGGATCTCTCAGCCCAAAGCTTTCGGGCTTTTGGGGTGGGCTTTTGGGGCGGATTTGGGGGCTGTGAGGGCTTTTTAGGGTTTAGGGTTTAGGGTTCAGGATCTTGAATTTAGGCCTGTGGCTTCGCACTCTTTCCGGAATTCGGACATGAAGCACCAAGCATACCGTGCCAGGAACGATGTATTCTGAAGGAGGGTAGGGAAAAAGGCAAAAGAGATCCGACCCCAACAGCTCAGGGTTTAGGTCAAATCTCGGCCCCTGCAGAACCGAGCCCCGCACGCAATGGTAGGTGGTCAAAGACGTCGGAATCAGCTCCGGGTAAACGAGCTTGTAGTATGTCTTCTGGAAGAGCCTGAATCCCCAAACCCCAAACGGAAGAGCCTGAATCCCCAAACCCCAAACCCAAAACCCTAAACCCCAAACCCAAAACCCTAAACCCTAAACTCAAAACTTTAGACCCCAAACCCAAAACCCAAAACCCTAAATCCTAAACTCCACCGTTTAGGGCTCAGGGTTAGGAACCCTTAAGGGCTTTCGGGTTCAGGGTTTTCGAGATGTTTAATGTAGGTTTAGGGTTTAGGGTTTAGGGTTTAGGGTTTAGGGTTTAGGGTTTAGGGTTTAGGGTTTAGGGAATAATGACCTATACTCTCTTGGGGGGGTTCCTTATTAGACTTCTAGTAGAAGGGGCCCCAAGAGCCTCTTCTAAAGATTAAGACCCCTACATTATCGAACTCTTATAGTATCCCTTTTAAGGAACCCTTTAAAGGAACCCTATTCTAACTATTAAGGCCCCCTAAACCCTAAACCCTAAACCCTTATAGCAGCCCTGAAAGGAACCTTTTAAAGGAACCCTTTAAAGGAACCCCATTCCAGTTAGTAAGGCCCTAAACCCTAAACCCTAAACCCTTAAGTGAACTTTTTTAAGGAACCCTTTAAAGGAACCCCATTCCAATTAGTAAGGCCCCTATATGAAGGTTTGAGGGGTGCAGACTTGAAGGCGTTTCGTGGAAGCCCCGAGCTGCAAGCCAGAGATCCTCAGGAGGGTTAGGGTTTCAGGGTTTAGGGTTTAGGGTTCAGGGTTTAGGGTTTCAGGGTTTCAGGGTTTAGGGTTTAGGGTTTTGGGTTTAGGGTTTTGGGTTTAGGAGAGCCCAAAAGCTTCCAAACTCCAAGCTCATCCTCGAACTCCTCTCTCTTCCTTAAACCTCAGGGCTTTAGGCTTTAGGGCCTGTAGGGCTTCGGGGTTGGGGCTTAAGCCTCTTATCTTAAAAGCTTCAGAGCTCACAATTTCAAGGTGGAGGCGCCACACAGCAAAAGTGAAAGCCTGCCGGGTTTTGGGCTTAGGGTTCAGAGTGGCTCATGGCCCACGAAGCGCCAGACCCCGGAGGAGGAAAACAACCAATAATGAACAAATGAATCCTCACTGTTGATGAACAAAATTCTGCATGACCCAAATATAGTATAGTACCCTAAATCCTCATGCAGGATGTTGTCCATCAACCGTATCACCATCATCAGAATCATGGCAGAAAGATGAACATGAAACACAAGACACCATACACTATGTACTTGTATAATACCCCTTGACCAAGCCTCCAAACCCCTTCAAGCCAAGAACCCTAAACCCTAAACCCTAAACCCTAAACCCTAAACCCTTCAAGCCAAGGAACTCGGTGCCAGGGGATTCCAGCTTCTCACTGCAGGTCTCCATTGTCGTGACGTTGCCAACTCGGGAAGGGAACCTGGAACGGCTTTCCAGGCACCCGGCCCTTGGGATTTTGGGGGGTTTTAGGGTTTAGGGTTTAGGGTTCAGGGTTTAGGGTTCAGGGTGTAGAATTTAGGGTTTAGGGTTTAGGATTTAGGGTTTAGGGGGAAGAAGGGCTTTCAGGGCCCCTTGAGCCTAGGGCTTGGGAAGGTTTTCACAGGGCTTCAAAAGCTTCGCGCGGCTTCCACTAAGAGGAGGTCAGGTGTGGAGTTTTGGTGTCATGGCGCCGAATGTCCCAGTAAATCTTCCAACACCAACAAGCCGTCGAAATGAGCCACGTCCTGCTTAGTTCGAACTCAACTTGAGGTCAGCATCAACATGGCCACTGAACCCCGAAACTCAGAACCCTGAACCCTGAACCCTAAACCCTAAACCCTAAACCCTAAACCCTAAACCCTAAACCCTAAACCCTAAACCACTCAACCCCAAGGCTCCATCTGCCGCCGAGGCTCGTGAGGGTGAGGGTAGCATTGGCCTTGGCCGTGTGGTCCGCCTTGATGCAGGCTTCCAAGGCCGCCTCCGAGTCCTGAGGAGAGGGTTTGGGGGTTAGGGATCAGGGTTTAGGGTTTAGGGTTTAGGGTTTAGGGTTTAGGGTTTAGGGTTTAGGGATCAGGGTTGCGGAAAGACGGTATTGCTCGAAGCACCCTCATTCGGTCGTCAAAAGCAGCGGCAGATAGAACAAAAGAACTCAAGATTGTGAAGACATGCGACTGCGGAGCAAGAGTGGTAGTCATGCTAAGAATCAACTCTGTGCACCGCTAGGAATGAGATCATTCCAGTAAAAGCAATTTCTGCCATGATGGCGAAGACGGAGTCCGAGAGGACGACGACAAACCGTCTCTTCAGCCCCTATGAGCCTGATCTCTGGAGTCTAGACCAGTGACTAGATCTAGAAGCTCTCCCTAAACCCCTAAACCCCTAAACCCTAAAAGCCTAAACCCTAAACCCTAAACCCCAAACCCCTCAACCCTAAACCCTAAACCCCTCAACCCTAAGGACGGGAATCTTCAGATTTAGGGCTGTCTCAAGGCCGAGACTTCTGCCCTAAGCCATGGACCCCTCTAGGGTTTAAGGGGTTTAGGGGTTTAGGGGGGTTTAGGGTTAAGGGTTTAGGGTTTAGGGGTTCAGGGTTTTTGGTTTAGGGTCTAGGATTTTCGGGTTTTGGGGCTTTAGGGGTTCGGGGTTTGGAGCTTAGGGTTTTGGGTTTTGGGGGCTGGTTTTGGGGTTTCGAAGCCCCGAAGCCCGGGAGTACGTCAGTGCAGCCGGGAGGCCGAAGCCTTCAGCGCACCTTGCATCAAGGATGTCCGGGATTCGGGCCAGGCTTCATGGATGCCCTAAACCCTCAAACCTAAACTCGAATCCCAAAACCCTAAACGATACTATACTATATATACTCTACTATACGGTACTATACTATACGATACGATGCCATACCATACCATACCGTGCCATACCATACTATACTAGGAAAGGTTGTGTAAGGTTAGACTATGAGCACGCTTCGATTATCTGAAAATTCGTGGGTCTGAGCGACTCGGGTTCGCAGGTTCCAGGTCGAGGGCAAAGAAAACTGGACTCCCTGGCGCCGAAAAACGTCGGATCCACCTGGGTAGTTCTCTAAATTAGGGTCCCGTTTTGGGTCCCCAATATAGTACGGCACCCTTATAGTGTGGACCCTAAAAGGGGCCCTAATTTAGAAAACTACCCACCTACAAGTTTGTGTACCTGCCCTAAACCCTAAACCCTAAACCCTAAACCCTAAACCACAAGTTTGTGTTCCTCGCTCTGTCTCCCTCTAGCATCTACCTAAAACCCTAAACACGAAGCCCTACATTACGTAGATGAGTTGTAGGTGCATAGACTGACCCTTCAATGCCAGGCTGCTGAGCAGGCACTCGATCCTGGCGAGGCCACGCCACTCCTTTCAGAGTTTAGGGTTTAGGGTTTAGGGCTTTTTGTTTGAGGTCTCGATGAAGCTGCTTCCATGAGGTTATGTCCGAGCACAGCATAAGGCACGTCTCCCAGTTTGGAAGCAGCGTAAGTTGGGTTGCTCTTTTCAGTTGCGGCTGCGCTTAGAGGCCACCCTGGTGCTGCTGCTGGTCCTTTTAGAGATGACAACCGAGACTGTTCCGCCTAGTCTGGAATCACATCCGTACATACATGCGTACAGGCCTAGATGCACTCCGACCTACACCTAGATTGCTTGAGGGCCGTGCCTGGCGGCGGCCAGCCAGCAAGGCGTCCTGCTTGTCCTCCTCGGCCACAAGCGCCTGCTTGCCATGCGTGTAGCCTTAGTGCCGTCTCAGGAACCGGCTAAACCGACTGCCTAAGCACTTGCTTCAAACGCACGACCAAGTCCGAGGCAGATAGAGTAGGTCTCCCAGCTCGCCTGCACAGGGGGGAGGCTTTGTACAGGGCTGCGGAAAGTTATGGTTTGGGCAGTCTGGGACAGGGTTCTGCTCGTCAGGGAGTCAAGGCTTCGTGTCTCAAGTGCTCGGGACATCAGACTCCCGATCAGCATGCGACCTGCGTTCTGTCCAGTTCCATGTGGCAAGTCCTTAGTACCTGCACCTGCTGCTTCGGCGACCACTTCTTTCTAAACTCTCCCTCTTGCCACGCCACTATAGTTTCTTGGTATTCTCACTGTTGCTGCTGCTGCTGCTGCTGCTGCTGCTGCTGCTGCTGCTGCTGCTGCTGCTGCTGCTGCTGCTGCTGCTGCTGCTGCTGCTGCGGCTGCGGCTGCAGCGACTGGGACGAAAACAAAGACGACGGCAGAGCTGACGAGGTCGATGAGGTGCCCGCCAGCGACCTGCCTCCACACCGGTTGCCAGGCTGCAGTAGGCCTCACAGCATTGAGCTTTAACAGCTTGAAGTCTTGGGCTGAGGATTCGGGATTGGCTTTCGGGGTTAAGAGATCGAGCCCCAAGAAGAATCTGCAGAGAAAAATCCGAAGCTGGAAGAGCAGGGTTCAGGGTTTTGGGATTGGAATTATTGAGGCGTAGGTTGTAGAGCTTGGCGGAGTCGGAGTTGCACATTGTCTAAAGATTTGCTTGGTGGAGGGCTTGGAGCCTTGAGGTCTTTATCCTTGCAGGCTAAAGTCATCACTCTTCCACGGGTTGAGGAGACTTAGCACTACAAGGTTCGGGATCTGTCCTTGTCGGGCTACGGGCTTCTGGGGGGTTCCGGGGCGAGGCAGCGTTTCGAAACGCCTTTCCGCCCGCGACCGAAATATTTTTCTGGTCGGACGCCTTGCGGGTTACCGGCTTCTGGGGGTTGCAGGGTGAGGCAGTTTTTCGAAACGCCTTTCTGCTTGAAGCCGGAGTATCTTCCTGGTCGCAAGCAATCTACGGTTGCAAAGCCGATGCAACAACCCAAAGTCAGAGAAGCAACAGCTCTGAACACAACCAGCCATCATGTAGACCGCCGATTCATACGCCGCCTCCGCAAATAGATCAAGACCTCAATACCCTCAACCCTAAACCCTACACCCTAAACCGACCTCAATAGGGATCCTAAGATGAAGGCACTTAACGACCTGGCGTCCACGACAGCCGAACTCAACAGACCCGCCTGCTCAAAGACCGTCTGGTTCATGTTGCAGATCGCGTGCTTCTCCTCCAGCAACATTCGGATAAGGTGCAAGGTGTAGGGTTCAGGGTTCCGGGTTTAGGGTTTAGGGGAGGTGGCAACATTCGGATAAAGAGTGTAGGGTTAAAGACTGAAGACTACCGGGCTGTCCACTTAGGGTTTAGGTCCTAGCGAGATGGGTGCCCTGGTAAGAAGACGACAGACCCCATCAAAGCCAAACTCTCCCTGGGGCAGCTCGGCTCGGATGCTCTCCCAACTATCACGGTTTAGGGTTTAGGTTTTAGGGTTTAGGGTTTAGGGCTTAGGTTTTAGGGTTTAGGATTTAGGGTTTAGGGTTTAGGGTTTTGGGTTTTGGGTTTTGGGTTTAGGCGTCCCCGTCTGAGCTGCCCTTCCGAGATGGTGAGCACTGTCCAGCAAAACCACGTGCGAGCAATTACTGCATATCATAGCAATCATAGTGGGTTATAGCAGGTTGCAGCAGATTATAGTATATTGTAGTAGGTTCTGGACTATAAAATGATATCTCAGTTTAGTTTAGTTTAGTTTAGTTTAGTTTAGTTTAGTTTAGTTTAGTTTAGTTTAGTTTAGTTTAGTTTAGTTTAGTTTAGTTTAGTTTAGTTTAGTTTGGTTTGGTTTGGTTTGGTTTGGTTTGGTTTGGTTTGGTTTGGTTTGGTTTGGTTTGGTTTGGTTTGGTTTAGTTTAGTTTAGTTTAGTTTAGTTTAGTTTAGTTTAGTTTAGTTTAGTTTAGTTTAGTTTAGTTTAGTTTAGTTTAGTTTAGTTTAGTTTAATTTAGTTTAGTTTAGTTTAGTTTAGTTTAGTTTAGTTTAGTTTAGTTTAGTTTAGTTTAGTTTAGTTTAGTTTAGTACGGTACATTAAAGTAACATATAATAAGATATAGTCCAGGTTATGGTCTAGTCGAGTATACTATGCTGTACTATGCTATACTACACTGTACTTTCGTAGATTGAATAACAAGCACAATCATCGACATGACCATATCCACGACAACACTCATGACTACACCAGCGACAATGGCGACCATAGCAATGAAGCTAGTGAGTGCTGGTGCTTGTCGCCGAGTGGTTGAGGTCTAAAGGCTTCGGGCGAACAGTGTGGGGTTTAAGGTTGGGTGCATAGAGTTTCCACGTACAGAGATGTGGCTCAGGGTTTAAAGCTTTCTTTGGGCTTGGGGTTTAGGGGGTGTTTAGGGCTTCATGTTTGAGCCAAGGGTTTTCGGGCCCGCAAGGGTTGGGTCAGGGGCAAAAATCGCAGACCCTCGCGGCAGAATCCTGCCACTTGCCGCGCTTGTCAGGGCAAGCGTAGGTGTCGTTGCAGCCTTGGATTTAGGGGTTAGGGCATAGGGCTTAGGAGCTTCGTCTCTGGGATGTGGCGCGGGAGTCTCCACCGGAAAAACGGCAAAATTTCAATGGGCCTGGATAGCAGAGTTCTTTCTGTACGGACCCTTGTTTTGGGAAGCCCTTCGTGCGGAAAACGGCAAAATTGCAATGGGCCTGAATAGCAGAGTTCTTTCTGTATGAACCCTTGTTTTGGGAGCCCTTCGTTGAGGATCCCACATCTTCAACTCACTTCCCAGCCGCTTCAGGGCTTTTGGAGCATTCACTCTCATGCCGTTTGGGTGCTTGGGGCTGGGTGGCTTCCCATAGGGCTCTTCAATTGGGTTCTGCGAACTTCACAAAAAGTGTATTGTCCGACCTGCAGGGCCCGCCCCCAAATAGGTTTCGATAGGGGCGTACGCTTTTTGGGGTTTAGGGTTTAGGGTTTAGGGTTTAGGGTTCTTAAGCAAGCGCAGGGTCTTCACGGCCCCAAAAAAGGCAAGAAAATGTGCACAGGCCCCGACCTGCTCGGGAGCTCTCGCAGAGGGCATAGGCATCGTTGTACCTCGGGTCTTCAACGGCCCTAGTTTTTTAATGCTGGAGTCCACACACTCGCCTGGCGAGTGAGGCTTCAGAGTTTATGGGTTAGGTACCCTCCAAACCCTAAACCCTAAACCCTAACCCTAATCCCCAAATCCCCAAACCATAAACCCTAAATCCTTAAACCCGAAACCCTAAATAAACCCTCAAACCCTGATTGTCCTGATATTTGGTCGACCTCCGCTTCCTGGTGAAACGCCGCTTGCCCTTTGGAATTCGACCCACACAGTATCGGTAGCAGCGGGGGCTCTCCTCTTTCCCAAAGGTAATCAGAACTGTTATCGCTGAAGCTTCGCAGAAGAAGTGAAAACTGTTGCAGCAAAGAGGTCAATCGTTTTCTCGACAGCTGCTGAAGTCTCTGACTTTCCGTGGTTCGTAAAACCTGGTCCAGGAGCCTATGGCTTCACACAGAAGACTTCTATGAAGTCCTGGTGGCACTAGCGTAGCTCGGGTGTCCTAAAGACAAACTGGGCCAAAGGAGCTCCTGGAAGAAACAACCGACGTGCAAGCACATGACTGGGGAGGCATAACTGACATGGACATGTCCTCTGACATGCCCCAGGGAAAGGTGCCGAAGCATTCATGTGCTTGAGCTGTACAACGCCGGACACTCGTGGAGGAGAAAAGCAGGGCTTGAGTCTTCCTTGGAGTTTCGCATCATTCTTCTCCGCTTGGCTGAAATGAAGGCCCCGTCGTAACGGATTCTCCAAGTTCCATGCGAAAGAAAGCGCTTGAGGACATCTTGTTTGCTCGCCTTAGTCAAGCCGTCAGCTAGCATGTGGTCACTGTCACACCACAAGAGATTAGTCCTCTGGGCTTCCAAGTGTTGGCTCAACGCCAAAAACTCCAATCCGGTATACTTGTCCTTTTGGCTTGCTACGAAGACACCCTTGGACAACGTATCGAACATTGCTTTGGCGTCGACAACCAAGTAGGATGGGACTTTCGCCGCCGTGTTCTCTGGCGTCTTGGCGTCCACATAGTCGCCCATCATTTCACGCCAATCGAGGCGAGCGTAAAAGAGTTCTTGTTCGGTATCAGCGAGCGCCTGAGATTCAGCGGAAAGAGAAGATCTCGCAATTCTATGGAGTTTGCCACTTCGCCATGCTATGGGGTTTATTCTCCCCACACCAGCCTCCAGAGATTCTTGATGCATCATCGCTATGAGGTGTCCTCCTGTGCTCGATAAATCTGGCCTGTTGGCCAAACTGGCATCAGACCAAGCAATCATGCACAACTGCTCAGGATCTTCTGCACCTAAAGCTTGCACCTGCACTGAGAGGCTACGAGATGCATAGACTTCTCTTACCAACTTGTTGACTTGCTCAACGATGGAAGAGTCCTTCGAGGCGATCAAGCTCTGAAGGTAGTTGAGCTTCGCAGCATGATGAGGTGCTGTCTGGTAAACGAGCCACTGCACGCTTCCCAATATCGCCCGAATCTGACTGGCCTCTTCGTCGGTAAGTTTCCTGACTTCTTTCACAGGCGCCATCTGCTTCAACTCCTGACAAAAGGCACTATGATCGAGAGTGATAGAATGGTCCTGGTGTTGGGTCAAGGTGACCCCACAGTGCTTGAAGTGCCCATGCTGCCACGGCGACCACTCGTAGGCCTTGCCAAAAGCATGCAGGAAATCTCGCCAAGCCCTTGAGGAGCCCTCGCCCGCCATCAAGAAATCATCCACATGGCTAGAAATCAAGCCCACGACTTGATTTGTGGCTGGATCTCGAATGCGCCACACGCAGCTGTCGGTAGTAAGTCTCTCGGCTAGGAAGTGTTTGATGTACGTCCTCACACCACTCGCGAGGGGCCGACGCGAGCCCATACACCGAACGAAGCAACTGCACAGCCTGTCCTTCTTTGAGCTGTAGCGCGGCACTGAGTTCAGACACGGGGGAGGCGAAGATGCATCGATCAGCCTGAGGAGATCGAGCTTGTAGGAACGCCGATTTGACATCTCCACAGACGATGTCCCACCTTCTAGCGGATGCCATGTTGAGCAGCAATTGACGGGACAACCTGGACATGGCTGGGCTCACCGTGGTCGCATCTAAAAGGTTAGGGTCGCTATAGCCGAGGATCACAATCCTGGCCTTTACTTTGACACGCTCGGCCTTGGAGTTCTTGGTCTCCATGATTTTGTCGTCTCCAGGAGAAGCGTCTGCAGAATCCTCGGAGGCGCTCTTGAAGGTAAGTACCCATCTCATCTTTAAAAGCTCACGTTGAGGGACAAACTTCTGGGCAGCCTTAACCGCCTGGGTCTTCAGCCAGTTGTCCACTTCAACCTTCATGGCATCATCCATGGCAGCTCGCTGAGTGGGATTTAGCTTGGCATAACTCACCTCCACACCTTTCTGGACGCTCTTGGCAATGAACTTCTTGGGGTTCTTTACGATGGCTTTCCACTCTGCCTCGTTGGAGGGCGCATCCAACGTCACAGCGAGCACTGGGGCTTCGACCTCACTCGCCTGGTCAGTGGTGGTCTCGGCTTGAAAGACAAGAGCTTCACCCTCCTTGTCGAGAGTCACAAAGTTTGACGGGAAGTACTGAGGATCGTTCATGAAACGAGCCATGTTGATGCCTGAATGTTCTGCCAACCCTGAGCTCGGAACAGGAATCAACTCCATCTCCTCGTCTTCCACCGGCTCAGGCTCATCACGTTTCACACCTGATTCGGGGGGTACAGGGAGAAGTTCAGTTTCCTCGTCTGGACTTGCAGGTAACTCAGGAAGAGGCCGTTCAGGTGGCACTGGGGGCTCGAGAAGCTCTGTACGTCTCCGCGAAGTCGGGGGTAAAGACCTCGACCTTGCCGGAGTCCTTGATCTTCCCCGCATCCTGCGCCGCTTAATCGTCTCGTCATCAAATGATCCACGTTCCAACAAATCAGCTAACGAAGCGCAAGTCCACGGAAACTCTGCTCCTTTCGCTCGTTCTGCCACAAGGCGCTCGGTCTCAGTCGCATGTCGGACCTGACTTTGATGAAACTTCTTCAGCCTACCGTTGCACACTGCCCAAACGATGGCACTGGCTTTCCTAACTCCATCCACCAGATCTACCTTGGTCTCAGAGGCAAGGACTCTCCCCGGGCCGTAGAAACGAGCAATGTTCATCCGAGGACGATCCACGACCACATTGGCCGGCGCATCCTGGGGAGTCTGGTAACGTTGATAGAAAATCAAATCACCTGGCAGAAATCTCTTGGAAGGCCTCGTCTTTGCATTTTGAGCTCTTGAAACCAGATCCTTAGCACGGTACTCAAGGAAAGCTTGTTCTGCTTTGGTGCGCAACTCCAAAGCCTCATGCATACCATGCGAGGGGTCGGCCATCGCACTCTGTGCACAAAGCTCTCCTGGTCGCTCTCGGCTGTGACCTGTGACTGAAGCGTCTCGTCCAAAGGCCCATTGTGCTGGACTGAAGCCTGAGCTTCGAGCCAGGGTGTTGTGAGCTGCAGCCATCTGAGCGGCAGCTCGTGCTGGGGGGTACTGCTCGGTCCTGATGAACGTTTCGATCTTTCTCCTGATGGTGCCAACGGTCCTTTCGACCTCGGAGATCGCTTCGTGGTACTCCGCCGGAATGATCCAAACCACGGAAGGCACCCTCAGGATCCAACTTGATACGCTCAGGAAAGCCGAAGAGCTGGCACCACCGAGTCTCGATGATTCTGACGACCTGCGCAGTCGTAACATGTTTCATCTCCTTCTCATGATGCCGATTCGTCTCCTCGACAATGCAGAAGCCGGAGGCTTCATCCACAAGAAGTAGAAAGTGAAAGACCTGATCACCGAATCTCATATGGAACCCATCGATCTGGAGAGTACACCAAAGTCGATCCTCTCGCTCGAGAGAGGCCGCTGGAGCTGAAGTTCGAATCTGGCTCTCAAGACAAGTGTCACATTTGAACTCCGCAGCAACTGCCAAGAGTTTAGGAGAGGCACCTCTGGCGCGCAGGTTCTTGACCAACAGACTGTTTGTGGGATGTCCAAACCTTCGATGAAGCTTCTGAACCGTGTCTAATAGACTCTCCAACTCGGCCTTACCCACACCTCGTAGAGCATCGCGATGAGAGGTCACCGCATAGGAAGTTTCCCCACCTGTGTTCGAGCCATGCAGGCTCATCAAAGAACCGCGTAGGGCACGGTAAAGGTGTTCTAGGTGACTTTCTCGGGACTCATCCGATGAGCTCACACGAGAGCAATTCATGTACAGGGTCTTAGAAGTGGTGCGGACCTGTAGATCTCCGCATTGCCATTCGAAGGCCTTGCCCTCGTCGGCAAGTTGCTTCCAGAATTGGCATGTTTCCAAATCTCTCCAAGCGCATGAATGCTTGTCTGAGACCCACACACAGTGCCCGTGGCGAAGTTGTGCCAAAGTCAAACTCAAGGCATTTCGAAGTACCTTTCGAAACCGATGATAGGCTGAATGATCCTTGACTTTATTGTGCGCTCGATCGGGCCCGGACGGTCCGCGAGGGAGCTGTAGCCATGCAATCTCAGGCATGAGGGACTGTAGTTGTTGTAGCGCTCGATGGCACCCACCTCGAGTTCCAAGATCATATCCTGACTGAAGATTCGCTGCATACCCACGGCCTCCTTGTTGATGTAGAAAGTGGCACAAGCGGCTGTCACTAGGGCCACCGAACTCAACAACCTGAACACAATGAGGGTCTCTACCATGGGAATCAAGAAGCATGTTGACCTCATCCCAGACCTCTTCACAGGAGCTTTGCACCACGTCGCAAATGTCCTGTGTCAGAAGAACGCGTCCCTCTGAGTCATCATCCTCTTCGGTGCAAATGAAGTCCTGGGCCTTGCGGTCATCGGAGGATCCATGACACCTGGGAAGAGGGAATCCCAACTGACTCAAACTTGACCGACACGATGCAGTTGCCTGAGGAATCAACCGGGAGGTGTAGAAAGTCAACGATATCCGGTTTCCTGTCCAACGATCTGTGGCATGAAAATTCTTGGGATAGAACTGCACGAAGCGATGCCATGTATCATGAAGGTGTCCTGGCACACGTAGGCCGTTATGCTTCGTCTTCCATAGCACAGGGCTGCCAAGACGATCACATCCTTCTGTCAACTCTACCCAAAGCTTCCCTCCATCAAAGGCACCAAACGAACATGTAAAGTTTGAGGAATTTGGATCGTTATGTCCATCAATGTGTATCTTGGCTGCTTGGTTCACACTCACTGTAAAGCTTGTCCACTTTGCATCGGAACTTGGCAGGTGATGCTTTCCGAACGAGTTGAGATATCGACATACACAGGGAAGTTCACGAGACTTGCGAGTCAAGCCATGCATGTTGCCGCGAGAGAACAAACCAAAGGTGGCATAGCTACTCCCGGCTTTTCCGTCCAAGATCTGTCGTTGGCTTTGATGTGCAGCCGCTCTCACAGTCGCCAACTGTTGAAGCAACCGCTCACATTCAATGAAAGAAAACGCTCGATTATTGGTCATATGCCGAGCTTGCTCTTCGAGCTCGCGAAGACCTGGAGAGTCCAGGCTCATAACTGGGGATTCCCAGTCCTCTGGCTGTACTCCAGGCTCTCGGCTGCCAGAGCTTGATGCCTCTTGTTCCCCGGGAGGGTCGAGAGATGCTCCGGATCGGCAGGAGGGTCCTGCAGCTCGTCCACATTCACCACCTCGCGGGGCCTCCCATTGGGCATCACTCCCGTCGCAGTCGAAGGCATGTCTTTCTCGGAGGAGACGCTCTTCGAATTCAACGACGAGGGGTTCTGGCTCAGGACCTGCTCTTTGCGAGCTCGAATCTTCTCCAACTGCTTCAAAGCTGACGTTTCGGCCGCTTGAAGGCCGATTGCAGCATCCTTGAGGCGAGGATTGTAGGCCAGCTCCTCCTTGATCTCTGTCTCGGTGAGCACGGTCTTGACATCCTGTTTCAGAGGGCCAGCCGCTCGATGAAGTCCTGTTTTGCCGTGGCGGGGAACGTACATGACCCTCACTCCGCACCGCTCGCAAAACTGCCAAAGGGCGTGTTGTGTTGATTCGATCTCGTCACCAAGCAGTGGTCTCCGTGGCAAGGCGGTCCTCGCATCCGAACATCTCGAAGATCCCCTTCTTCGGCCCGTGACCAGTCCAGTTCCGGCGCCGGTTCCTTCGGCTGCGCCTTGCTCTTGCTCTTGCTCTTTGGAGTGTGACGTACGGTCACCGATGCTGCCTTGGCTCGGGCAATTGCCTGTTCCTTGAAGTCCTCGGCCGACAGGTCCTTGTTCACGGGAGTGGGGACGGCCATGTGCAGCAAGCAGAGCACGAACAATCCAGAACTGGTCACGAGGGGCTCCTAGCCAGATCTCGGTGCTAGTATCGGAGGATGTTGCCACGTCCCCTCTGGAATGGAAAAGCACTGCAGGCAATGAAGTCGATGTGTTAGGTGCTGAAGTGAGTGCACGCTCGGACTCTGGACGAAACTCTGGACTATCAGATGCAAGAGCAAACACGGTGCCCTCCTTTTCCTCGATCTCAAGGGGTACTGAGGACGCACACATCACATCGGCAGCCGGGCTCAAGAGGGAGAAAGAATCCTGAAGCCAGTTGCAACTTAAATCCAGCAGTAGATGACCTGATGCACTTCGCTTCAGCCTCACTCCGATGGTGGCATCTAAAGCTGCAAACACTGCCGTGTCCTGATGGCAGTCCAAAACTGTCTTGAGGGCCCTGAGTGTGCGTATGCCAATTAAAATTGGCACTTGCTCAACGTCGAGCGAGTACACCCCCAAATCCACTCGACTGTCGCCCAAGTCTTGGGGAATCAGAACGTGAGAAAGTGAGAACCCGACTGAGCCGTTGCCATAGCGAAATCTCCTGGGAGGGGTGTTTGAGATCTTGAAAGAGTCGGGGATGCCGCTTGCATCAAGTCCTCGATGGCCGGAAGCGAACCGACCGTCTCTGTAGCACCTGAATCAATAACTGCGCTCCCTCGAGGTTGAGCTTCCCCGCTCCCGGTTGCGAAAGCATTCCCAATGGCCTGTGAGGTAACCACCAAAGCTGAAGAAAAAGGCTCTATCCCGAACGGGGCAGGGCATGAAGCGTCCTCGGAATCGAGTTTGGGTATTTGGTTCCACCGAGAATCAAGAACTGCACTGTCCCGGGTCCTCTGAACATCGTTGCCTCGAAGAGGAAGGGAGATCATGTTGTCCTCGGAAAGCGTGGCAACCTCATCATTCGAAGGATCGTTGGTGACCTTCGGGGTTTCTTCATCATCCAACTGGACCGCGTAGACACTCTCAACCATGAAGTTGCGGCCGCCCTTGCTCTTCCCGGATCCTTTTCCCGAAGCACTGCGCTTCGGGCACTTGGATTTCCCCTTTCCGGAGGGATTGAAAGGGTAGAAGCCACGACTCATGTTAGTAACACGAACCGCCTGGCGGGCTTGTGTAAAGTTCCGGGACTGGGGATCACTCAGGGCATAGGCATCGCTGGGTTCCTTAGGGGTGTCAGCTGAAGAGGCCACAATCATCCCAATCATGCCATGCCCAAAACAGACCGGAGGGGTCCTGAGAGTAGTACTCTCCATCCTCGGCGAGCTCCCAAAACGAGTAGGCACCATCCTCGTCCTGATGCCAGAAGCCAGCCTCGAGAGGACCCTGGGGAGCTTCGGGTTCCTGGTAGTAGACGTCCTGTGGAAGACGGGTGCCGACGTAGTGAACCTCGGAATTGGAAAGCAAGTCCTGAAGCTCAGCCTCGGGAGCCAAGAGAAGGCTCCACTCGCCTTCATCCTCAACCCAGAAAGACCTTCTCCTAGGGTTCTGCTGTCTCCGGGCCTCGTCGTGGACCATGAGCTCGTCCTCCATGGCCCTCATCGCACGCTCAATGTCTGAAAACAAAATCGAATTCCCAGCTGCAGCTTGAATCGAAAGCCTGGCGCTAGTCGGGAGATTCGCCCTCCGAAGCAGAAGCCAACCAAGAACCTCTGGAGGGAGAACTTCCTGAAGCCCTTCTTCATAACGATCCCAGATCTCTAGGTCCGCCAAAGCTGCAGCGCTGTCGTCGCTCTCGTCTTCATCGTCGTCCTTCTTCTTCGCTCGTCGTCGCCATCCTGCTTTGCCCGTCACCCCGGCGTCGAAGTCCTCGTCATCCTCGTAGTCCGGGTGGCCATCCTCTGCCGGAGCTTCCGCATGCGGCTCCTCCTGAGTAGCATCGCTGGTCCTGCGGGTAGGCGTGCTGCGCTCCTTCTTGGAAGAGCTCGATGGCGACGAAGGTCCTGAAGGAGGGCGCAGAGGATCTCAGTCTTGGTCGGAGAGGTATCTCGGGAAGCTGACGTCTGATCCTTCCGCGCGCGGTGCAGAGCGACCTGGACGCGCTTGTAAGTTTGCCTCACCTGAGTGGACCATGTAGTGATTGAAGTGCCGGGCTGACGCCTGAGCTTGATCATGAGCTCTTCTAGCCTGACCCCAATATCTGGAATCGGACTCCTACCCAGCTTGTCTCTCAAGAACTCTAGAAGGTATACGCAGCCATCTCTGCGAGTGAGTTTGTGGTGGTCCACATCCTGCGTTATGGTCCACGCTCTATCGCGAAGCTGGGACACTATGGATGGTCCAAGTTGACGTCGCTTGCGGCGGGAGGTCTTCTCAAAAAGGAGACGAACCCTTCTCACGAAATCATTCCATCCGGAAGCCTCCCTATCCCAGCCACATCTGGCTAGGGAAACCTCGAAGTCCTTCTCCATTGCTTCTCGAAACACTCAAGCCACTCTGCCTCCTGAGAGCGTAGGAGACCCACACTTTCTTTTCCTGTGAAGACTCCAGTGTCCGTCCTGAGCTCTGCAACGAGCTCCGCTACCAGTATCGGTAGCAGCGGGGGCTCTCCTCTTTCCCAAAGGTAGTCAGAACTGTTATCGCTGAAGCTTCGCAGAAGAAGTGAAAACTGTTGCAGCAAAGAGGTCAATCGTTTTCTCGACAGCTGCTGAAGTCTCTGACTTTCCGTGGTTCGTAAAACCTGGTCCAGGAGCCTATGGCTTCACACAGAAGACTTCTATGAAGTCCTGGTGGCACTAGCGTAGCTCGGGTGTCCTAAAGACAAACTGGGCCAAAGGAGCTCCTGGAAGAAACAACCGACGTGCAAGCACATGACTGAGGAGGCAGAACTGAAATGGACATGTCCTCTGACACACAGTCGGGCATCAAACTGTCTCAAGCCCACCCCTTTGCCACAATAAAAAGCTCTCAAAATAAAACCGTACAAACCCACTCTACTATACCACACAACAAACAAACGCCGTCCAGCCCTCCACCCCCAAACCCTAAGCCCTAACAGAGTTGCGTCGCTCCCTTCCGAGGACGCGGCTCCTTCAGCTTGGCCTCGAAGAAGCCTAGCCTGTTTCGGAGATCCCGCTCCCGGCACTTGGACCTCGGGGCGAAGGCTGAGTCTTAACGTTTTAGGATGCAGTGTCTGGGGAGTTTAGGGTCCAGGGTTTAGGGTCTAGGAAGTAGTGTTTAGTGTTCAGGGTCTAGGGTTTAGTGTTTAGGCTTTAGGCTTTACGGTTTGGGAAGCCTGGGGCTTCGGGGTCTAGGGTTCAGGGTTTGGGGTTCCGGGGAGTTTCTATGGGTGCCTGTAAAGTTTCATAATTTTTCTACGCGATCTCCTCAAGTTTCGATAAGGCTCCGTTTACAGTTCGCAACAAGGTTTCTTTGGGGTCTACTGTTGTCGTGGTCCAAATTCTTACAAGAAGCAATAAGAAATATCAGCTCCTCCCGCGAAGCTTACGCGGAGCGGACTCTGATGGTTTGGGGCTTAATATCATGTGTGTATATGCATACATGTATGTCTACATATGTATATATATATATACATATATATATATATATATATACATATATATGCGTGTGTAGACCTATACCGAATGACATGCATGTATACATACGCGTACATACACATACATACACCTACATACACATACATATACACATACATATACACACACATACGTACGTACGTACGTACGTACGTACGTACGTACATACAGACAGACAGACAGACAGACAGACAGACAGACAGACAGACATACATAAAAATGTGAATACAACACCCTCTAGTTACTCGCAGCGGTAAAATATACTGGCGTGTTCAGGGTCATAGGCTAGGGGTTTGGGGACTCGGGGCTCGGGCTTTGTGGCTGTTCAAGGTCTGTTTCCGTCCGCCCAGGGCTGTTTTTTTAACTTTGTTAGAGAGCTTAAGGATTTTTCGGGTTTAGAGTTTAGGGTGCTTAAGGTTTAGGGTTTTGGGTTTAGGGAGCTTAAGGGTTTATTTTAACTTTTTGAGGATGTCTAGGAAATAAGCCTTGTAAGAGTTGAGGCTCGGGGTTCAAGAACTAGGGTTTAGGGTTTGGGGTTTAGGGTTTTTTTTTTTTTGAACGCCTTTTTCCGTCTAGCAGAGCATCCACTATTCAGAATCCACATTTGTGGAAGGCAAGTTTACTACAAACCCTCAGCCATCTCAATTGGTCGTGTTCCTGTAGACGTCGCATGAACTCATGGATTTGGTTGCACATCCCTCGGCTCTGAAGCTATCGTCCCCTCATCATTCTCCAACACTGTGCACTGCATACCCAACTGCGATCCTGCTTCTCCACTCATGGGCCCCCATAAAGTTGGATGATTCGACACCAGACCAGAAGCATCATCCGAAGCAGTCCAGTCAACCATATGCTCCAACATGGGTCTGGCAGCTTCAATCCCTTCAGCATAAATCTTCCGAAAGGCAAGCAGCCAATCCAGACCATAGTCTTGTTGGAGAACATCATCAGTGATGCCCTTGTTAACCCACTTCTTGTAGAGCTCCCACATCGCCCCAAGAGGCACACGTAGAAAGCGATCCTGCAAGTCCTCCTTGGTTATGAGTGGTCGAGCAGAGGCAGGACACGGATCGGGGTCCATGTCCAGAACCAACGGCAAGTAGGGCCAAACTCCATTCAACCCCCACAGCCTCCACTGTCTGAACAATCGGAGCCACATCGACCCATAGGCCGCTTCAATCTCCATGTCCGTTTTGTACTGGTCACGCCACTGGCCATAGATGCTCTCAAAGAATCCGAAGCGCAAGCGAGGTTGGCCAACCGCTCCAAGGCCCGGAACAAGCTCATGTGCCCCCGGCGACTGCAACACCGATCCCACAATCGGCGAGCCAGTCTCAGGAGCCAATGGCACTGCATCCAACTCCACAGCCAGCGCCTTCTGCCCTTGCAACAGCTCAACCGTGTCATCTCCATAGACACGTCGGATCTCCGAGAGCGTAATCTCACCTCTGTCCCACCGAGTGTAGAGCATCTCGTAGTCGTGGAACGGTTTAGGGTTTAGGGTTTAGGGTTTAGGGTTTAAGGTTTAGGGCTTAAGGATTACAAGTATAAGGAGGGTTTAGGGTTTGGGTACGATTTCGAGTTTACGGCTTATGCGAGGCTTGTGAAGGAACTGCCTTGCAAGGGCTCACTAGCTCCAGATGCATTTTGTCTGATAAGGAGCTTGGGATTCAGGGCAGAACGGTATTTTGGGCTTTGCAATAAGCTTTGGGAGTCAGCCACCCCAAGTTTTTGCCTGGACAAGAAGCGCCTGGCTTCTCCAAGACTGGGTCAACGTTGGCTCAGCTGTAACACTTTCTGAAAGACGGCTGCCAGGGCTTGTGCGTCAGATGTGTCAGGTATCTTGCAGACCTCTTGCTCGGACGACTCTGCTTAGATCAATACGGGCAAGATCTTGGTTCCCCGCGTGCTGTCACAAGTGGTCTGCAAAGACAAAGGCCTGCAGTCGCAGAACTCAGCTGCTAGCAACTAAATGTGAGTTTCAGAAAATTAAGGGGTACCCTATTTTGGGGTCCGTATAATATAAATCCTACTATTTAGGGTACTATATCAGGGTCCCCTATTTTCGGAAACCCCCAAATTCCTAAACTCTGCAAGTCAGCGAGAGAACTGCGGCTGCATCCATCTCTCCTAGCTCAAAGCAACTTGACGCGCCGAGGTGACCCTGAGATCCACTGAGCCCCTGACGATGGACCCACTGGCGGGCTAAGGCAGTATGGGCTTGGCTGGATGATCTCAGCGCAGCATTCGGTGGTGTTGGAGCAGCGAAACTGGCACGGATGATGGCGGGATCAGAGGCCCAGAGAGGCTTCGAGGTTGGCTCAGGCTCAAGGTCCGGGGCGGTTTTGGAGGCTCAGGGAGCTAAGGCTAAGGGGATTCCGGCGTGAGATCGCACTGTGCCCAACCCACAGAAACTTCGTAACTCGCAAGAAGGCAACTTCTCGACTTACACCCTGGACCCTTTTCCCGACACCGGGTTTAGGGTTTAGGGTTTAGGGTTTAGGGCTCAAACCCTGTCACAAATTCCCGTAAATTCCAATCAGGGTGAGTGCTCGGGAATTTGAGCTTGGAACTCGGCAGTCGACAAACTCGCCAACAGTTCAGGGTGTGGCACATGGGTCCCCGTTGAGAAGTGCGGGCTGGGTGGCTTGCGCGTGGGGATTTGTTTTTTAAGGTTCATTATTACTACCATGATGAGTCTTATTACATGATTATTGTTATTGTGCTGCAGAAGTGTAGGTAAGCAATGGTGGTAGTGGTGGTAGTAGTAGTAGTAGTAGTAGTAGTAGTAGGAGTAGTAGTAGTAGTAGTAGTAGTAGTAGTAGTATAGTAGCAGTAGTGGTAGTAGTTGTAGTTGTTGTTGTAGTATAGTAGTGTAGTAGTATAGTAGTTGTAGTAGTAGTAGTAGTAGTAGTAGCAGCAGTAGTAGTCGTCGTAGTTGTCGTAGTAGTGGTCGTAGCAATGGTCGTAATCGTAGTAGTCGTGGTAGTTGTAGTGGTCCTAGAAGTCGTAGTAGTCGTCGTAGTAGTAGTAGTAGTCGTAGTAGTAGTAGTAGTAGTAGTAGTAGTCGTCGTCGTCGTCGTCGTCGTCGTCGTAGCAATCGTAGTAGTCGTAGTACCAGAAGTAGTAGCAGTCGTCGTCGTCGCAGTAGTAGTAGCAGCAGCAAAGCAATTCTTGCTACCACCACAATAACAATTACAACTACCATCATTGCTACTACGACTGCTTTCATTTCTTGTTTTTACTATTCTTATTACTCTTTAATTACAATTACCAATACTTTTACTCCTGTAGTCATTTTTTACTATGGTTAGTATTTCTACTACTGCTGCTACCGTGATTGCTACTATTATGACTGCAACTGTGTTTACCATAACTACAATTATGACAAGCTTCCTGGCCTCCTCAGACTTGCAGGACTGATAGGCATCTCGGCGCAAGGGGATGGAAGTCGCGTGTTGCTATCACGAGGAGAGGTTTCATAGGGATAAGGGCTCAGGAGCCCTCAAGCCTCCAGGATCCAAACAATCACCGTGAACCTCCCTTCCTTCCCTAGAACTTCGAACGACCGAAAAACTGCCGAAAGCCCCAAAAGCCCGAAAACCCCAAGCCTTGCGCAAGGCCCTAAGTGGCATTACGTACCCCGCGTAAGCATCGATCTTCAAACTCGCTCCTAAGCCAGGAACCAGCTTATGGTAACCTGAAGAGTAGCGCCTTCATCAGCCTCATAGCAATCCTTATGGTCACTTAAGTAGCGCATATCAGGCACGCCCTAGTTGATAGGGAAACCTTCTAGTAGCCCATATGGTAACTCTAAGCTCCGCACCGTAGTAGGCTTTCTCCGCCTCTCCTGAGTTTGTCAAGGCTCAAATGTCTAGGATCTCGGGTGCAGGGCTGCAGGGTTTAGGGATGTGTAGGGTGTAGATTCTCGGCCTTGCTTGCTTGCTACCCTAGAATCTCTCTCTTATCTCTCTCTCTCTCTCTTGAGACTTTAGGGTTTAGGTTTTCGTTGACGCATTCTTCCTTCCATGCAGGGCTCAGGGTCTGGAGTCCAGTGCCTTTTGTTCTGAGATGTTCGCAAGACAGCATCCCGCGAGGTTCCGGAACAGCTTCGAGGTCCCCAACCTGCGCTTATCGGTTTAGGGTTTAGGCTTTAGGGTTTAGGGTTTAGGCATGCGTCAGGCACCCTGAAGGAGTGTAAAACCTTCACAAAGCCGCCACAAAACGCACCCGTGCACGCGATTCTCCGAGACCCTGCTTTTAAGACCCACCAGGCGGCGGCAGGTGATCACGTCTTTCACCGTCACGTTAAGGCTAGCCTGTCACATTGATTTGGGTTTACAGTATTTGATCAGTCATCACAATGGCAACAGGCAAGACGGCCATGCCTCCCATGTGACTTTTTGCCTGCACAGGAGTAGGTTTGAATGCCCAGCAACGAGCCTACATCTGTGAGAATGTATGCCTGCCTGTCTGAGTGTGTGTACATGTGATTGTATGCTCGCAGTGTTCATTTAGCTATATATGTGGTTACGCATGTCCATGTTAAATACGTTCAGGTTGGCTTGTCCACTTATGAACAACTAAGGGCTCACCCGAGGAGCGCACGTCACGTTGGGTGCACCACAGCTGAGGACTGCGGCTTGCTTCTTCAAGATTTCCTGTGCAGGCACCACCAAAACTAGAAGCATACGACAAATCCCGCTTTCTGACCCTTCATCTCCAAAACCTTCAACTCAAAACCCTTCAACCCGGTACACTTGAAAACATATGTCAAAACCTTTAAGCCGGCTTCCCCAACCCAAAGCCTCTAAGTCTCTCACTGTGAGGATATTGGATGCAGCACCGTTTTGTCTATGTATACTTTGTCGTATGCTTATACTCATACTTCAGAAATCGACTCGAAACCATTTAGTGTCCTTCTGGGCGGCAGTGTTTCCGTTGGTCACCGCGTCCTCGTCATCGAGCTCTAGGATCACCCAGAGGCCCCAAGAATTGGAAGGTTTAGTGCCTGACGGCCTAGCGTTCAGTCACTGCTATCTTGGACCTACGGTCTTTCTGACTATCTGTCGATACTCATTAGTTGCTAGCTACTGGAACACCACGAGGGTCATAGCAGCATACACAATCAGGACAAAAAGCAGCAACCCTAGACACCGATAGCATGCTTACCCTCTGTCCGCCTTGGTCAGACCTGGTGCAAGGTGACAAGTTGAAGGAGGTAGAAAATACTGCCATCGCTCTGTGCATCTTGCATAAACCTCAACAGTCGCAACCCCGAAATCGTAGAGTCTGGCTTTGGAGGGCAACACTACACACAGCCGAATAAACCTCAACAGAACCACTAGAGACTTCGACAGGCTTTCTGAGGCATCCAGTGGAGGTCAACACGGGTTCCGAAAAGATCGGGTCTGCCCCAAAGCCTAAACCCTGAAAACACTGAACCCCAAAAACCGTAAACCTGGCTCCTGCATGTCTTTCAAGATCGCCTTGATACTTTCAATGGCGGCCTGGCGCACAGCCATTAAGGCATGCGACGTTCAGGGCCTCGGGGTTTTATACCATGAAGTTTTGAAGGTTTGCGGTTTATCGCTTCAGGATTTGGGGCTGGGGGCCAGGGTTGAGGGTCTCGCATACTTCAACTCTGGGGGCTCGGGACGACGCAGTGCCGAGAAGCTCAGGGTTTAGGGTTTAGGGTTTGGGGTTTTTTTGTCAGTGCCATGCGCGCATGTACGT
>CAJNDV010000693.1:2654-12656 GCA_905221635.1 Symbiodinium sp. CCMP2456
CGAAGCCCTATAAGCCCTAAGCCCGAAACCCCAAGCCCTAAACCCCAAGCCCGAAGCCCTAAGCCCTAAGCCCCAAACCCTAAGCCCTAAACCCTAAGCCCGAAGCCCTAAGCCCTAAACCCTCAACCTCAAGCCCTAAACCCTAAGCCCGAAGCCCTAAGCCCTAAGCCCTAAACCCTAAACCCGGGCTTGGCGTATTGGGCGTTTTGGGGTGCGCGGAGCCTATAACATGTATAAGGCTTCTTAGCGAAACCCTAGACCCTAGACGCTGAACCCTAGAAAAGGATCCACAAGCCTGGAAGTCTGAGTATCTGAGATCTCGAAAGACTCCTAAACCGGAAAACCCTGACCCTTCAAGTAGGTAGTAAGCGGAGAGATAGGCACCCGAGTAGGGATTCTAATTGGCATTTTGATATTTATGACTTGTACTTCTATAGACATCACCACTTGCTAAGTTGCCCCAGCTTCGCAGATATCCCCGAAACCCTAAACCCACTGAGCTCTATAGTACCCGTAAAGGAACCCTTCAAGGTACCCTTAGGCCCTTAAAACAACCCTTAAAGGACCCTACATCTAGCTTCGCAGATCGTTTGCGCTGACCTGGGTGGCCCCAGCGGCGGGTGCCATGGGCATGGCCGAGGTGGGGCCATCGGCGCCCCCAGTGCCGCCTCCCAGTGGCCTGTGGCGGGGATACTACGTCTACGAGTGGCTTGTCCGCAGTTTTGTTTCTCTTCTCCTTAACCCTAAATCCTAAACCTTCCTTCATAACCAGGTTTGTGGGGGCATTTAGGGCTTTCCAGGGTCTCTGGGTCCCCAATCGCAAGCCCGCCTTCTGCGAGATGGAGGAAGATAGAGCTGAAATAAGAGAACACGACAATAGAGACAGACAAAAACGCTACCTAAACCCTAAACCCTAAACCTTAAACCCTAAGCCCTGCCAACATTGGTGTTTGGGGTTTGGGGTCTCAGTTTCAGGGTTTCAGTTGGGGGGTCCTTGGAAAGGAGGGTTAGCATTTGTAACTCTTAAGGTTTAAAGTTTAGGGTTTAGGGCTTAGAGTTTAGGGCTTTAACCCTAAACCCCTAAACCCCTAAACCCCTAAACCCTAAACCCTAAGCCCTGAACCCTAAACCCTAAACCCTTTATGGGGCTCCTTGTAGGGTGCCAGGGCTGGAGGCCTGGAGTTTGGGGGTTGGGGTTGAACCTATCTCGGGCTTCAGGGTTTAGGGTTCAGGGTTTAGGGTTTAGGGTGTAGGTTTTCGCCACACCCTTGAAGTAGTCAACCTTCAAGGAACTATCATGTAGGTTGCAGGCCCTAAACCCTCAACTCCATCATTTAAACATTTCGGTGGTAGGGTTGAGCCCAACGCATTCGTTTCCTCAGATTCCAAACCCCACCGAATCCCCATGACAGATGGACAACAACCCAAAAGTCTGTAGACTCAGCCATATTCAATGAAAAATACAGTACATCATAGCTCTCGCGGTTTAGAACACTTCAGGTGATCCAGGGTTTTCGCCCATCAGCAATGTCAGGCCTTGAGCATTAAATCTAAATACCACTCTCGTGAAGTCGTTGGGTCCTGCAGCCCCAAACCTCCAACTCCCCAAACCTCCATCCGCCAATCGCAAATATCAGATCCACATTTGCGCAGTCCTTCTCCGACGAAAGGTGTACCCATAGTCATCTTCGTGGATCCTAAAGCGATCAGTTTTGAAAGTTTAATGTGCTTATCATTCAGTGTCTTATCTGCTTCAAACATCTTAAACTTACGATACTGTAACAGCAAATCTTTGGTGTAGATAAACCCATTTTTAAATGTCTTGTTTTCGGACACACATATATAACACATACTATTTCGTTCCTCCTGTCTCCTTTGTTGCAAACTTGTCCTCATCCACTTCGTTAAGTTCTGTCTAACACTCGCTTATTGCATAGATCTTACCGCCGTGGATGCCCCGTGGATGCCCTGATAATGACATGCCTCCGTCAATGAAGTAAAGGTGCTACATCGCTAACTTGTCTTATAGGAACTTCTCCAACATTCCGACGCTGATGTTCCGCGGTCTTGGGTTCCGCATATAAGGATAGAATATTGAGCCAACGTAGGAGACCTGGTATGCAATTCCCGTACTGGATAGAGGAGATGTGTAAAAGCTACTTCCCCCGAGGAATTTGCGCAAAACCGCACCGCCTTTGAACCACATTTTAAGTATAACCAAATCTTTAAGCTTATGTGGGAACCCTGTTTTGGGCTGGCGCCACAGCGAGCAGACACGCCCGCACGCCCATAGCAAAAAAGGGTTGAAGTCTGTAAGCGAGGCGAGTCAATCACGACGTCTGCGAGTTCAATCTGCAGCTCCTTGGGCATACCCAAAGAAGCACAAAGTTGGGTATACCCTAAACCCTAAACCCTAAACCCTAAACCCTAAACCCTAAACCCTAAACCCCAGCCTGAGGGTTCCAGGGTTCTTAAAGAGTTTAGTAGGGCTTTGTGCAGGTTTGATCCAAGTCTCTTGAGGTTCAATGCAGGTTAGGGGGGTGTTGGTGGTATGCTATCATGTGGGGGTTTCCGAAAATAGGGACCCTAATATCGTACCCTAAGTAGTAGGATCCCTATTATAAGGACCCCCAAATAAGGTACCCTGTATTTTCGGAAACTCCCATGTAGGAGGGGTGTTGTCGCTATTCATTCTACAGACCTCACCATGAGCGGAGTTTCGGGGTTTAGGTAGCGGAGTGTGGTTTCAGGGTTCAGGGCTGTGGGGTGTAATTTGGTGTGCATTTGGGGCTTAGAGTGCTTGGAGCATTTCTGCTTAGCTTAAACCTTTGAGGACCGGTCTCTTCGCCAGGGTCATGTCTGCTGTTATCGTCAGCATGTGATTCGCGGTTTCAGGGTTTCCGTATTTTGGATACGTATGGTCGAGGACCGCGACCCTGAACGCAAGGATCTCAACCTGAACCCTAAGCCTTACACCCTAACCCTAAACCCGAAAACCTAAACCCTAAGCCTTAAACCCTGAACCCTAAGCCTAAAACCCTGAACATCAAAAAAATTCGGGTCTTTGGGGAGTGCGGGCCAGCACTGCGGGAGAGGTTTCGGGTGTAAGCCCTAAACCGCTGGGACTTTTTAGCCGACAACTCCTGAAACCGGACAAATCCCGAAGCCCCTCAACCTCGACCCCTGCTCCCTGCGTAAACTCTTTGTTCTCGAGCTTTCAGGTCGGCTGTGGGCTCTGAAACCTTTTCAAGCCAAAGCCCCAAACCTCTGCTCGTCACCGGATGGTGCCTAATATAGGGGCCTTAATAATTACCTATCCTATGTTAGGGGTTCCTTGTTATAATTACAGTATAATGGACCCCCGAACCCTATTTTAATTATAAAGGCCTCTACATTACCCCCCGATACTGCTGATGGACGAAAGCCGTTCTTTACATGAGGGTTTCTGAAAGGTTCTTTAAGGGTTGCCGGAAGGATTCTGAAAAGGTCCTGTAAGGGGTTAGATGAGGGTGCACCACCTCATCTACCCTAAAACAACCCTAAGCTGTGGGAAACATGGTTTATTGCTTAAAGGGTTAACGCCGGATTTTGACCATCCACTTGGCAGTGCTTGTTCTAAATATCACAGGAGGTACGAGTGCGAATACCTGAACAACACTTCCCTGTAGGGAGCTCTTGTAAATGGGCAACCTGCGTAAACCTGCAGTGTAGCGTAGCTTTTGACTGCTTTCTTAGGTTTTAGTGCAGGGATTTAGCGTTTAGGGTTTGAGACGCTTGTCAACAGTCTGTACAACTTGTAAACATCTGTACGAAGCCCTATACCCTAAAACCTCCTACTGTGAAGCTCGTCCATCACTTACGAAGCCCTGAACCCGGAAACGCGAGCATGCGCTGCCTATCTAGTTTACGGGATATTCAGACTGTTCCTTAAAAAGGCTGTTATCGGGGTCTTCGGGAACCCTGATACCAGGTTCTCTGAGAACAGAGATGTCCGCGGCGACGGCGTGGATGATGTAGGTGGCAGCCGCAGCGACCGTATGTACCGATGACATCAGCACTCCTGATTCAGGATTCCCACTACATATGGCTTCTTGCATATTCGTTAAGCAAACAGATTTTTGACTCCTGGTGGGCTCGGGTTTTGGGAATGTCGTGCTTTTCGGGGTTGTACTTCGGGGCTTTGAGAGGCTTTTCCCGCACAGCCTCTAGCCCCGGAATTAGCATTCTGTGTTGGGATCCCTCCTGCGATTAAAGCATGTTGGGGCGTGTAAGGCTTGCATTGTACCTCTAGCCCAAGAAGGCATAAAGGAGCCTTGTAAGGAGCTAGGAAAAAGGTACCCAACACGTGTAGGTTGGGTTTTAGGGTCCAGGCAAAGCTTCTGCTGTTGGGTTCCCGTTACGGGCCATACTGAGACCCTAAGACCCTAAGACCCTAAGCCCTAAACCCTAAACCCTAAACCCTCAGGTTGAGGTTCTAGGTTTGATTTACCCAGTGAGTCAAGGAGGCCGTGCTGGTTTGCGCTTTAGGGTTTAGGGTTTAGGGGTTTGGGGGTTTAGGGTTTAGGGGTTCAGAGCTTTGGGGTTTAGGGTTAGGGGTTTAGGGTTTAGGGTTTAGGGTTTAGGGTTTGGGGGGGTTGTATATAAGGGCAATGCGCCAATAGTCCGTGGGTCTGCGATAAGCCCAGAGAGTCAGATTGGACCTGTTTTGGCTTTGAGGGACTGTGCAGGGATTTGTGCTGAGGATGGTCAGGAATGTAGGTAGTAACTTTTCAAGGCTTTCTGTGAATATTGTGTTGCTTATACCTAGACCAGCAGATTATACAATCCAAAAGTGTGCACTAGTCAGCTGCGCCCCAACACGCACTGTGCTCCAGCACTTTCCTAGAGACTCCAATATCCCTTAATGAAGGAATATACCTTAAATCATATTCGGGATCCTACTATAATTTAAGGTATATTCCTTAGTTAAGGGATATTGGAGTCTCTGGGCTCGGCCTGTGGGCCTAAGTCGACTTTTTCACAGGAAAGCCTTCACGTTTTCGCGCTTGTTGGAAGGTCCATGTCTATGGGAGAGGTGAGGTTACACGTGCTTAGAACCGGACGATTTAGGGCTTAGAGGTTTGGGGTTTATGGACAGTTTCCTTATCGGTACTCATGATGATCCTTCAAGTGCAGGCGCCTACAACATCTCCGGCAGTTTGGACCGTTCCATGCGGGAGATTTCCTTTTACAAGAAGTGCCCCAGAGCCAACACCCTCAGCCGAAACAGCACTTCATTCTGCCTTTCACCTCACTACTTAAGTCCTCAGTGCTCAGTATAGCAACAGCTACCACTATCAAAACAACCGCTACTACTGTTACTACCACTACCACCACGAGTACTAGTACTAGGACTAGTACTACAACAACCGCAGCTCCCAGAAGCAGCGGTGACCCCCGAAACAGGTTCCAGCCATGGTGTGAATCTTGGAAAGATGATTGCTAGGGATGAAACATCCCCTGACATCATCATGCGCACCACCACCACCACCATCAGCAGTTAAGATAGTCTAACAGGGCGGGGTGCGTCCGATCCTCGACGGGCGGATTTTCTCACGGTCTTGGGGTTTAGGGTTTTGGGTCTTAGGGTTTAGGGTTTTAGGGTTTAGGGTTTAGGGTTTTAGAGTTTAGGGATTGTCGGGTTTCAGGGTTTACGGTTCTGGGGGTTTAGCCGCTTTTTTGGGGCGAGGTACCGGCGTGGCACCCGAAATCACCTGGGCTTCGTCAATGAGGACAACGAGGGCCACACCGTGGTGTACAAAGGGAGGCAGAGCAGCCCCGAAATCCCGAAGCCCCGTAGGGCTTAGGGTTTCGGGTCGCTAGATGTTAGGCCGGAAACCCTAAACCTCTAAGGATTTGAATTTAGCGTGTAGGGCTTAGGTTTTGGGGATAAGGTATCTTCCGAGACATTTCCTCCGCCTCTCCACAAAGCACCAGATTCTTACCAAACCCTCAACCCTAAACCTTAGACCCTATCCTTGTACCCTCCACCCTAAACCTTAAACCCTATCCTTACACCCTCGACCCTAAACCTAAAGCCTGAGAATAGGGATTCGTGACAGTTTTTTGGTTTGGGTTGAAAGCATTTGCTCCTGTCGTTTTTGCGCCGGATGTGCAATCCCCCCATATTTAGTAGGGCTCGGGTTTAAGGGTTTAGGGGTAGATTGTAGTACAGTTCTATACAGTTTTATGAGAACTGTAAGAGTGTGTCATTCGCCAGGGTTTCAGGTTTAGTGTGCTGAGTTCAAGCCCTACCGCATTCCGTCGCTCGATTCTGTACTGAAGGCCTTTGGAATCCCGCGGGTTGTCAAATGGCTGTTGGTGTTTGGGCCCTAAACCCTAAACCCTAAGGTTTAGGGTTTAGGGTTATCGGACTATCCCTTAATTTTCCTATCACCGTGGTATAATTCTACGCTGGAAATTATTACGGCCCCTGTGCTGAACCTTTATGTAACCCAAAAATAAAGGAATCCTTTAGACCCAGCCAGAGGACCCAATACCACTTAATTGAGGAATACACTTTAAATCATAATGTTAAGGCGCCTATAATTTAAGGCATATTCCTTAATTAAGGGGTATTGGGTCCTCTGGGAAGGAGCCCTCAAGCCCGATCTTAAAATATATATGGCCTCCTATTGTGACTTGGGGTTCTCTCCATCGAAGCCGGAAACCCAACAGACACCGTTTTTGCACATAGGAGACGGTTCAGCCCCAAACACGGGGCATTAGGGTTTAGGGTTTAGGGCTTAACCAAGCCCTAAACCCAAACCCCATGAACCAAACCCTAAATCCAAGCTCCAAGTCCTAAATTCCAAACCCCAAGCCCCAAACCCTTCACCCTGAACCCTATACCCGCATACCCCAAACCCCTAAACTCTTTTTTCACAAACACCAACGCCTAAAACCTATTATAGGGGCCTTAAAACTTATTTTGCGGGTTCCTTATTACAATAACAATATACGATACCCCAAAACCCTATTCGACTTATTAAGGCCCCTGTATTAGCGCCTAAAGCCTAAACCCTAAACCCTCAACCCTAACGCCAGAACCTTCAAGCCTAAACGCCAAGCCCTGAACAGCCTCAAGCCTAAGCTCGAAGCCGCAGTGCCCAGTGCCCGAAGGCTCATCGGAGACAATCTTGGCGCGGGCTTCCGAGGGACCTGGCAGATTCGAAACAGCGGAACCAACAGCAACTTGCCGAGTTTAGGGTTTAGGGGATTGGGTCTAGGGGTTCGTGACATGATGTACAGAGTTGGAGTAATATGAGGGCCTTTATAATTAAAATAGGGTTTTGGTGTAGATTATACTACACAAGTATAGTAAGGAACAGCCAAAATAGTATAGGTAATTATAGTATAGGTAATTATAAGAAGCCCCTATAGTAGCTGTTCAGGGTTCAGGGTTTCGGGTTCATGGAGTTGAGGCTTCATGGTTCATGGGGTCATAGAGGTGATGCTTTCGGGCTTGGCATGTTTGGGGCCTTTGGGTTTGGGGGTTTAGGGTTTAGCGGTTAGGGGTTTAAGGTTTAGGGTTTAGGGGTTTAGGGGTTTAGGGTTTAGGGTTTAGGGGTTTAGGGTTGAGGGGTTTAGGATTGAGGGTTTAGAGGTTTAGGGGTTTAGGGTTTAGGGTTTAGGGGTTTAGGGCTTAGAGTTCGTGGTGCTGCTCTCACATGTTTCTAGGGCTGTTGTGCTGCCGTTTCAGAATACCAGTCCACCACGTCTAGGGTTTAGGGTTTAGGGTTTAGGGGTTTAGGGGTTCAGGGTTTAGGGTTTAGGGTTTAGGGTTTAGGGGAGGGCACTGCAAAGAACGCAAAGCGCAAGCACAGCACCTTGACAGACGGTTGAGTGTTTAGGGGTTTGTTGCCGTGAGGAAGCAGACCCTTGCATGCTACATGCCGGCATGTCCCTAAACCCTAAACCCTAAACCCTAAACCCTAAACCGCAAAGACTTGGAAATGGAACCTGAGCCCTTCGCGCAACACCCTACCCAAAAATCGGAGTTCTCCGCCCGCTGTACTCTTATTCCTTAGGGTTCCACAAGGTACTTACATCATGAAGCACACGAAAACCGCAGACCCTCATGAGAGCCATGCAAAGGACCCCACAAGAAACTTAAGGCTGCCCTAAAACCCTAAGCCCAAAACCCTAAAACCCTAACCTCTAAAACCCTAAAACTCTAAACCCTAAACCCTAAAACCCTAAACCTTAAATCCTAGAACACTAAAACCCTAAAAGCCTAAACCCTACAACCCTAAACCCCAAACCCTAATTCTTAAAAACTCTAAGCCCGACACCCCCGAATCTCCTCCAAGTAACCTACCGTTTTAAGGACTTGTGCAAGGAACTCATATTAAGGAACCCTAAAAAGGGTAGGTTCTTGCGGGTTCAGGTAAGCCCTACACCCCCGAATCTCCTTCCTTTCACGAAGAATTCAGGCGACGGCCGCTTTCACCTTTGGCCGGCGGCGGAGTTCCAGGCATCAGCGCCACCTGCAGCCCAAGTCTTTCAAGTGGCAGAGGACGGAACCCTAAACCCTCAACCCTAAACCCTAAACCCTAAACCCCAAGCCCTAAACCCTAAGCCCTAAACCCTAAACCCTAAACCCTAAGCCCAAGTCTTTCAAGTGGCAGAGGACGGAGGGCACAGGATCTGCTGTAGGGTTTTAGGGATTTAGGGTTTTAGGGTTTTAGGGTGTTGTAGGTCCGATGTCGTTCGTGCTTAGGGCTTGGTGTAGGACTTTTGAGATTTGGGGGTTCGCGTTCCTAGAGGGTTTGAGAGAAGAGGCAGAAACGGGGGTGCCATGATGCTGTTGATGCTGGCTTCCTGGTGCTTTGTTTGCGGCTGATGCTGGCTTCCTGGTGCTTTCGTTGTGGCTGATGCTGCGGGTCGCTTGGGTTTTCCGGAGCATATATCATGTGTGGAATGAGGCTTATGACCGGTCTAGGTTGTTAACAACCCCATGTACTATTAACAGATGACTTCAAAAATAAGAAGAAGCGCACAATCGTTCAATCCTGAACTAAGGGCCCCCCCAACTGAACTTGCTGCTGGGCGAGGACGGTGAGTGCGTGGTCTGCTACGAGCGGGCGATCAACACTTGCCTGCAGCCGTGCGGCCATATGGCAATGTGCCAGCAGTGTGCCTTGCTTTAGAATCGGTCCCTCAACCTCAAAGCCTGAACCGTAAACCGTAAAAAACAGAATTAAACCCTGAACCCCAAAAGAATATACCCCGTAAACCCTAAACCGTTACAGCAAATGTAAACCCTGAGCCGGAAAAGCAAAACCCCTAAACCCTGAATCCTTAATGCATAATCAAACCCTGAACCCGAGAAGCTTCATCCGAAAACGCTTCTTTAGGGGCCTAAATGATTACCAATCGTATTTTTGGGGCTCCTTATTGTAATTATAGATAAGATACCCCCCCTATTCTAATCATTAAGGCCCCTACATGAAACCCTAAAAGCTTAGACCCTGAAGCCTAAACCCCAAACGGCTGAGCCTTGGGTTCCGGACCCCTTCAGTCGAAACACAAACCCCGAACTGTGAATCCTAAGCCTTTCGCCCACATGAAGATACTTGCAGGGCCAAGGTTAAAGCTGAAGGTTCAGGGTTTAGGCTCTAACAATGCCCATGAAGACCAACGTACGCATCAAGGAATAGATTTTGCATTCAAGATGAAGCCAGGTATATGGTGCAAGTTATATTCCTGAATGAAAGGGTGCACTTGGCTCTGCGCATCTCGCATGTTGGCTTCGAAACTGTTGGTCCCTGCCTTCTAGAAGGCTTGATGGCGCTTGCAGATGATCTTGGTAGGTTTTCTGTGTGCCACCTGCTATTCCAGTAGGAGTACAAGTAAGAGTAGGAGTAGGGAGTAGTGGCAGCAGTGGTAGGGGTAGGAGTAGCAGTAAGGTAAGCGTAGGAGTACGAGTGTGAGTAGGAGTAGAAGAAGTAGTAGTAGTAG
>CAJNDV010000694.1:0-16743 GCA_905221635.1 Symbiodinium sp. CCMP2456
CAGCAGCTCAGCCGCAATGGGACGCACAACGCCGTCGTCTGTCTGGGCCAATGGAGAGACAGCGCCAAACAGGCGATTAGTTTCAATCTGCTGTCCGATGCGATTGCGGCGGCGACCCACATCGAAGAGAACCTGCAAGGCCTGGAGCCCGAGAAGCTCATCGAGGGCCTGACGTTCCGCAGCGTGGACCGGGCGATCCTGCTTGGCCTCCTGGAACGCTTAACCGCGACGAAGGAACACGTGGATGCCGAGTCCCTTCGTGAGATCGTCACGCGTCGGCAGGAGGGACATTGGATCGCCTCGCTCTCGGTGCCCGAACAGCAGCGCAAGGCGCGGTTTGCCGCGTACGAGGCCGTCGCGGTCGCGGCCGAGTTCTTTGACCTGAAGAATCGTCATTCGGAGGGATTTGACGGCGACACGGCGGCGGAAATCTACAAGCTCTACACCAGCGAGTTGTACCGCTTCGACCAACTCTACCGGCACTTCTGCGTCAACGCCGACGTAGCGGATTCCTATGGGTGGGACATCCTCAAGCCGCTCCGCCAGGAGATGGAGGCGGCTTACAAGAACTGGTTCTTGGTGCAGCTCGCACTCAAGTGGGCCAAGTTCCTCGGAGGAGGACTACTGGAAAGATGGCAGATCCCCGGCGTTCCTAATCAGTACGAGTTTTACGAGAGGAACGTGGCGACGCGTCAGAACGAAGCCGAGAACCGCCGCTCGTTCGTCGTGATCAGCGACGCGTTCCGCTACGAATCCGCGACCGAGCTAACCAAGACTCTCAACGGCGAGTACCGGTTCCAGGCCGAACTTGAGTCGCAGCTGTGCGTCTTGCCGTCGTACACGGCGCTAGGCATGGCGAGCCTGCTGCCGCATCGGCAGCTAGAGTACACCGAGAAGGGCGACGTGCTGGCGGACGGGGTTTCGACGTCCGGGTCGGAGAACCGCGCGTCTATCCTGTCGAAGGTAGACGGGATTGTAGTTCAAGCGGACGACTTGCTGGCCCTCAGGAAGGAAGAGGGCCGAGAGCTGATCGAGGGGAGCAAGGTGGTGTACGTCTACCACAACGAGATCGACACGCGCGGCGAGAATGCGGCGACGGAGGGCGACACCTTTCACGCCACCCATCAGGCGATCCGAGAGTTGGCCGACATCGTGCGGCACATCGTGAACAACCTGAACGGGAACTACGTGGTGGTGACGGCCGACCACGGGTATCTCTTCTCCGAATCCGCACCCGGCGAGACCGACAAAAGCAAGCTCGCTGACAAGCCGGCTGGGACGGTGAAGGCCAAGAAGCGTTATCTCATTGGCTACAACTTACCTTTGTACGACGACGCATGGCGGGGGACGACGGAGGCGACAGCCAAATGCGCTGGCGGCATGGAGTTCTGGGTTCCGAAGGGAGCCAATCGCTTTCACTTCACCGGCGGCGCCCGGTTCATCCACGGGGGCGCGATGCCGCAGGAGGTGGTGGTGCCAGTCGTCACCGTCCGTCAGTCGAAGAGCCGGAAGGAGCTAGAGAAAACGCGTACGAAGAGCGTCTCGTTCTCGGTGCTGGGCGGCAATCACAAGGTTACGACCCACTCGCACCGCTTCAAGCTGGTCCAAATGGAGCCGGTGAGCGACCGCGCCAAGCCATTGACGGTGAAAATCGCCCTCTACGACCGCGACGAACCGATTTCGAGCATCGAGACCGTTACGTTCGCGAGCACCTCAGCTAACCTAGACGACCGCCAGCAGGCCGTGATGCTGACGCTGAAAGATCAGGCATTCGACAAGAACAAGCGGTACCGGCTCGTGGCGAAGGACGCCGCTACGGATTTCGAGCTCCAAAGCCAAGACGTGACCATCGATCGGGCAATAAGCGATGACTTTGACTTCTGATAGCGACCAGATCGACACCGGCCTCGACGAACTGCTCAATCGCCACTTTGGCGGCAGGGTGGTGCGCAAGGATCTGACCAAGCTGGTCAAGGAAGGGGCCAACGTCCCAGTCTACGTGCTGGAATATTTGCTGGGGAACTACTGCGCGTCAGACGATCCGGCGGTCATCGAGGAAGGGCTCGGCACAGTCAAGAGAATCCTGGCGGACAACTATGTCCGCCCCGATGAAGCGGAGAAGGTAAAGTCCACGATCCGTGAGCGGGGCAGGCTGAAGATCATCGACAAGGTGACGGTGACGCTCAACGAGAAACGAGACACTTACGAAGCGGTGTTGTCGAATCTCGGCACCAAGGGCGTGGAGATCCCCACCGGCACGGTCAAACAGTACGAGAAGCTGTTGGCGGGCGGCATCTGGTCCATCATGACCATGCAGTACTTCTACGAGGAGGGGCAGAAGGGCTCGCCGTTCATAATCGAGGATCTCAAGCCGATTCAGATGGCGAACATGGACATGGACGAGCTATTCGCGGGACGGCGTTTCTTCTCAGAAGAGCAGTGGATCGATGCGCTGCTGCGGTCGTGCGGGTACGAGCCGACTCAATTCGAACCGCGCGTGAAGATGCACCTGCTCTGCCGGATGGTTCCACTCGTCGAGAACAACTACAACGTCTGCGAGTTGGGCCCACGCGGCACCGGCAAGAGCCACATCTACAAGGAAATCAGTCCAAACAGCATTCTCGTCTCTGGCGGACAGACGACCGTCGCCAACCTTTTCTACAATCTTGCGCGGCGGCAAGTCGGCCTGGTGGGACTGTGGGACGTCGTCGCCTTCGACGAAGTCGCGGGAATTTCCTTCAAGGACAAAGACGGTGTCCAAATCATGAAGGACTACATGGCGAGTGGCTCCTTCGCACGCGGTCGAGATTCGATCAATGCCTACGCGTCGATGGTGTTCGTCGGCAACATTAACCAACCAGTAGACACCCTGGTAAAAACTAGCCACCTGCTTGCGCCGTTCCCGGAGACGATGATTGACTCCGCGTTTTTTGATCGCTTTCACGCCTACATCCCGGGGTGGGAGATCCCGAAGATGCGGCCGGAGTTCTTTACGAACCAGTACGGCATGATCGTTGACTACTTCGCCGAGTGGGTCCGCGAGATGCGGAAGCGCAACTTCGGCGACGCGGTTAGCAAGTACTTCAAACTAGGGCGAGATCTGAACCAGCGCGACACGATCGCGGTCCGCCATACGGTCTCGGGGCTGCTGAAGCTGCTTTACCCAAACGAGGAATACGATAAAGAGGCGGTGCGACGGTGTCTTGAGTACGCGCTTGAAGTGCGCCGCCGGGTGAAAGAACAGCTGAAGAAAATCGGGGGCATGGAGTTCTACGATGTGCACTTTAGCTACATCGACCTGGAGACGTCCGAGGAGAAATTCATCAGCGTTGCCGAGCAAGGCGGAGGGACGTTAATCCCTGACGGGCCTCTCAACCCGGGTGTTCTTCACACCGTATCGACCGGCGGAGCCGACTCGCACCTCGGATTGTACCGACTGGAGACGCAAGTGACCGCGGGCAACGGCTCGCTCAAGATGTCGGGTCTCGGCTCCAATCAGAACGCGAAGGAAGCGATCAAAGTAGGATTCGACTTCTTTAAGGCAAACGCCAGCAGTGTCAGTGCCTCGGTCAAAGTTTCCGACCACGACTACCATCTGCAGGTTGTCGAGCTCCACAACACGGGGCCGACATCGGCGCTCACGCTGACGACCTTCATCGCACTTTGCTCGGCAGTTCTAGGAAAGCCGCTGCAGAGCCAGCTCGTTGTATTGGGAAGCATGAGCCTCGGCGGGAACGTCATCCCTGTCGAGAACCTAGCAGAATCGTTGCAAGTGGCTCACGACGCTGGCGCTAAGCGACTGCTGCTTCCGATGGCCAGTGTGGGTGACATTCCCACCATCCCGGGCGAGCTCTTTGCTAAGTTTCAAACGGGCTTTTACTCCGATCCTCGTGACGCCGCCTTCAAGGCGGTGGGAGTAGAATGATGCTTGATTAGAAAGCCTTTATGAATCTGCGGTAGGCAATTTAATTTGACTACGACGACATTGTGTTGATTCGCAAGCGAACGGCAAATAATGCGGACATAGGGATTAGTTACGGCGGCGAAATGTGGCCTGTGCCGTACAGCGATAATATAGATTCTGGAAATCAATCGCTGGCACAGCCGGAGGAGGGCGACCGCCGACCCCAATCGCGCCGGCGGAACTAAAGGTCCGCTAGCCGATAGCTGGTGCTTCGACCCTTTGCGGGGTTCTTTACGAGCACTCCGCGCTGCTCCAGCTCGTGGATATCGCGTAGTGCGGTGNNGCTAAGGAATCCCTCCCAGTCGCCCAGCATTCGATTGAGCACGTTCTGTTGCCGCGCGTTCACGCCCGCTGCGCCTAGCGAGTCCCACACCTTGGCTTTGCGGAGGACGCCCGCTAATCGGTCGTCGCTCGCAGCTATGGCGCGACCCAGACAGTCGAGGAACCACGCAAGCCAGTCGGAAATATCGAGGCCCCCGCGCTGAGTTTGTTCGAGCGCTGCGTAATAAGCCTTGCGTTCCGCTTCGATCTGGGCGGACATGCTGTAGAAGCGTTCCTTCACGCCATCGGCGCGCGCCAGGCACATGTCGGCGATCGCGCGGGCCACACGTCCATTGCCGTCTTCCAACGGGTGGATTGTCACGAACCAGAAGTGCGCGAGCCCTGCCGTCAGAACCGGGTCGGTGGCTTTGGGCTGATTGAACCAGGTGAGGAAAGTCGTCATCTCTTGTTCTAGGCGCGACGCCGACGGCGCTTGGAAATGCACCTTCTCTTTGCCGATCGGTCCGGAGACCACCTGCATTGCTCCCGCTTCTTCTGGACGCCACCGCCCGACCGCGATCCGGTCCAGGCCGCTTCGTCCGGTGGGGAAGAGCGAGGCGTGCCAGCCGAAGAGCCGTTCGTCCGTTAGCGGGGCGGCAAATTTTTGGGTGGCGTCGAGCATCATCTCCACCACGCCATCCACGTGACGGCTAGGGCGCGGCAGCCCGGCGACGCTGAGCCCGAGGCGGCTGGCGATCGAAGAACGGACCTCCTCGGGGTCAAGGTTCTCGCCTTCGATCGCCGACGATTTCACAACGTCGGCGGTAAGCACCGTCAGGCTGGCCTCGCTTCGCATATCGAAGCCGAGCGTCTCCATCTTTCCGAGCAATCGCCCCTGGTCGTGGCGCACCGCCGCTAGGGGCGCCGCTAGCGCCTCGGCGTTCCAGGTCAATTTCGGCCAGTCGGCCAATTCGTGGATATAGGGCATCTATTCACCGCACTTTCTGCGGCGATTATAGCATCTAATCGCCGCATGGCGCAACCACCTATCTGATTCGACCGGCATGATCCGTTCGACCGGACCATTTACAGCCCAACCCGCCGAAGGGTACGCTTGTACACACCCTCATTCTCTGGAGAAGGATCATGATTGCCCTGCAAGAATCGCAGCTCGAACCCGGCGACGTTCTTCTCTATCGCGCCGCCAATACTTGGGGGAACGCAATGTCGGTCCTCATCCGCAAACTAGATGGCACGGAAGTAAGTCACGCCGGCCTCTACATGGGCGACGGGCTGGTAGGCGAGTCGCTGATCATGGGGAATACGGGCCTCAACACAAATCCGTTGGCCGAGAGTGTCGCGGGATGTAATTGGGTTGAGGTAAGACGCTTGCCGTCTGCTACCGATCGCCGGCTGGTATTGGACACGGCTTGGCGTCGGTTGAAGGAAGGAAATTGCTATGGCTTTGATCAGATCCTCCTCGTCGCGGGCATTTGCTTGACCCGGAAGATCGATTTTCGTGACGGGCTGCTGCGGACGATCGTCGAAGCGGCCCTGACCAAGGCGAGTAACTTCGTGCGAAGCATGATCGCCGAAGGAAGAGAGCCGATGATCTGTTCCGAGTTTGTTTTTCGCTCTTACGACGAAGCCGACGCCGCGGACGACGACCCCTACACCCTTTCGATCCTCTCCCAGTCGGCCCAGCAAGAAAGACGCCGGTGGACTGGTCGCCGGACACGTGAGCGGATATTCGGCTCGGAACCTGAGACGCATATTCCGACGATCCACCCAGAGAGCTTGCTGGCGGAGCAACTCCGAGCTCCCGCCCATCCACGCGAAAACTACGGAGCCGCCGCGATCCGTCAAGAAGTCAGCGACGCAGAGCTGGACGCTTTGATATATGCGTACGTGAATACGCAGCCAGAAGGTGCGGCATTTACATCAGCCACATCGGAGATCAGTGGGAAGGCGGTCTCGGACTCAGCGTTACACCCCCCTTCCAAGACGCAGATTGATCAGTCGGCTGCGGACCTAATCGAGGCAATGGCGGAAGCGCCGACAGTGGACGGCGGCTATCGGTTGGCGTGCGGACTCCCGAGCGACGATGCGTACCCAGCCGTTCGCGTTCTGCCGGTGATCGCCGATTTTGTCACGCCAGGTGACCTTCTCCAAACGCCCAGCCTACGTTCGATCGGCAGGCTTTTTCCAAGTTGACGACGCGTCTGCGATCGTTGGACGGTCACCAGCGTGGCCCGCGCACCGTTTGCAGTGCTGGGGCTTTGAGGGGCGGCCCCTACGCACGACGGATTGGTCCACCTGCCCTTTGCCGAACGACGCTAGACGCCCCGCAGAAAGAGACGGCTGGGCCTTTGCTCCGGTTGCACGGGGCATCCGAAACGGCTGGACAATGACGTGGCCTACATCCAAACACCGTAATTAAACGTGTGTGTAAATAGGCATTTAAGACGTTACCTCTTTAGCATTCGCAGTTAAGCTTATGCTTGCTAGAGATCGCAATGATTTGCATGCATTTTCAAGCGAAACAAGGCGGTGGTATATTGACGCAATCAGCGTTCGAGCAAGGCAGTTAAGGCTTTAGAAAGTATTGCCCATAATCTTGAGGACGTCGGGTGGTGCCCACTTCGGCTGCCGAGCGCAGCTGTGCTGAGTGAGCCATTCGCAGGCAGCTGATTAGCCGTGGCGCGGGCGCAAAGCCTCCTCCCGAGGGCTATCTCTGCTTCCTCTGGCGAGCGAGGCGCAAGTAGTGCTTACCGATATTGAGCTGTGGCCGAAGTCCGTCGCCGCGTTCTGACGGGTGAGCTGAGCCGCCGCCAGGCGGTCCGAGAGTACGACATGAACTATCGGACTGCCGGTCACCGCTTCCGAGCGCGGCTATGCTTTCACGATCGCGAACAAAAATCGCTCGCATGGTACTACTATTCGGGACATGTTAATACTCGATAAGCAGTATCCGAAGCTCTACCGAAGCAGTTCCCCCACCGTGATGCCTAGCATCGTTCCGATCACATAACCCCAGATGCCTACGAGCAACGCCGGCGCTGTCAGTCGATGCCATCCCTTTGCGATCGTCAGCGCGAGAGCCGTCGGCGGCCCACCTAGAGTGGCGCTCACGCAGATCACCAAGTCTTCTAGGTCGATCTTGAAAATTCGCCCCAGGGTTAGCGTCACGACAAGGTTCGTCGTCGCCATTATAAGGCAGAACAGCAGCAATACGGGGGCATTCTGGATGACCGCGGGGATATCCGCGGGAAGTCCAATCGTGAAAAGGAACAGGTACAGCAAAAAGCCGCCGATCGCTTCATAGCCGACGATACGGCTCACCACCGTCGAGAGCACCGTGGCCGCCAGCATCGAGTAGACGGCGATCATCACGAATAGATTGCCGAGTATCGACGCCACAAAGGACGGTGCGAAGCACCTCACGACGAGGCCACTGGTTTGGTTCGCCAGCGCGACCACGATCAACGCGATGGCGATGCTCGCGGAGATATCGCGTATGCCTATTGGCCGACTCCCCCCTCGTTCTCCTTCGCCGGCTTTGTCGTGATCGGACTCTTGTGGAGTTACTTGTCTCACCTGATCAACGAGCGGTGACGTGGCGTAGCGGCGTCGAATCCAAGCGTTACCAGAGATCGAAATGAGCACTAGGAACATCCCCGCCATGATGAAGTTGTCGGCCACCAGCAGCGGGTTCGTTAGGCTCTCACTGACGCCAAAAGTCTCCTTCACGGCAAAAAAGTTCACCCCTCCGCCTATGTAACTCGCCGTCATCAGGGCCGCGACATCGGCGACGTCCTCGATTCTTCGATGCAAGAGGAGAGTAGCAACCGCCGCGCCGAGTATCGTTCCGAGGACGCTGAAGTGGAACGCGAAAAGCATCCAGCCAGAATCCCGAACGATACGGACGAGATNNCGCACGCATCAGCAGCAGCGGGATCGCCAATGGCACCAAATAGTCACCCACAAACTCATAACTGGCAGCCTCCGCCGGCATGACGCCTACATTGGAGAGCAGCATGGCGGCGACCAACGCCAGGACGGGGCCGCTGATCGTCGCCGCCCATCTATACGACTGCTCGAGCCAGATCGCCCCTGCCGTGCAAGAGACAATCACCGCCCAGAGCGTCCACGCGTCGTTGGGATGGATCAATGGGTGCATCGGCGCCAACCGAAAGGGGGTGGAATGAGTGGTTTTTAACGGACAACAGCATGCTTGCTGAGCCAATCCGCCTATTGCTGTCACGCCGATGACGGACGGCGCCCGCCCGCAGGTAGGCGGCGCTCGTCAAAGGCGCCGGGCCAAACATCCAGATAGATCACGCAGGTCCGCTTCTGTGTGCGTGGCGAAGACAGCGATCCGCAAGCCCCCGCAGGGACCGAGGCCGGAATATTCTCTTGCGTAGGCGATTAAGACTCCGTCATCCGCCATTCCCTGCTGTATTCGCCGCATGTTGTTTTCGTCCCCTATTGAGAGACCGACGACAGGTGTTGGGATGTCGTCAACTTCGAGGCCCAGGGAACGGAGTCTTTGACGGAGGGATCTCGCATTATGCTGGAGGTGCGTGACCAACTCGGGTGTCGCGGCGACGATTTCGAGCGCTGCGGCGCTCGCCGCAGCCACAGGAGTAGGCGGCGCGCTCGCACCGCTAAAGTAGCGTGACGAGTTTCTTGCTTCCTCGATGAAAGAACGTGAGCCGGCGACGATTCCGCCGTACCCCCCAAAGGCCTTACTCAGCGTGCCAAGCGAATACAGTCGCGTCCCGCTTGGTGGGTCGAGATCGGAGAGAGATTGGTTTACCCGGCTCAACGCGATGCCGTACTGCTGATAAACGCCCCGACCGGTCTCGCCGAGCACCCCGTACGCGTGGCATTCATCCAGGCAGAGCATGGCTCCATCGTACTCCTGGAGCACCTCGATGTACTCTCGAATCGGAACGATCTCGCCGCTAGTGGCAAAGACACCGTCGCACATGACCAATGGCGCATTCCCCGGCTCCGCGTTCGCTCGTAGAGCCTCTTGCAACGCCTGCGTATCGTTGTGGGCGAACCGGACGACAGGCAATCCAGAGCTCTTACAGGCGTCAATAATGCTGTAGTGAGAGTGTTCGTCGAGAAGGACGACTCCAGCCGACTTCGCCAGGACCGATAATACGACCTGGTTGCCCAGATAGCCCGACGCGAAGTAGAAGGCGTCCTCGGCTTCCCAGAATTGAGCCGACTTCTTCTCTACCTCTGCGACGGGGGGCGCGGTCCCGTAGCCCGTACGCGACGTAGCGGTCCCCATGCCGTATTGTCGTGCAGCCTCGCATGACGCCTGGATGAGCCTGGGGTGATTCTGGAGGCCGAGGTAGCCGGTGCCGCAGAAGTAGAGATACTCCCCGTTGTCGATAGTGTTTCGTCGGCCCGGAGCGCCGTGCATCAGATGCATCGTGGGATCTCCCTCTATGGCGGTACGCGTGTCGTCGGGCTAACACTCAGTGAAGGCGACGGCGAGTCCGCCGCGTGAAGTCTCTTTGTACTTCGTCAACATGTCTCGACCCGTGTCACGCATCGTTCGGATCACCCGATCGAGGCTTACATGATGGGTCCCGTCGCTGTTGAGCGCCATCGTAGAGGCGTTGATCGCCTTGACCGCCGCCATGGCGCAGCGTTCGATGCAAGGGATCTGAACTAGACCGCCGATCGGATCGCAGGTGAGTCCGAGATTGTGTTCCATGCCAATTTCAGCCGCCATTTCTACCTGTTGAGGGGTTCCTCCGAGCGCCTCAACCAACCCTCCCGCCGCCATGGAGCAGGCGACGCCGATCTCTCCCTGACAACCAACTTCGGCTCCGGAAAGCGAGGCGTTCAACTTGTAGAGAATCCCTATAGCACCCGCGGCGAGCAGGAATCGCACGATCCCTTCTTCATTCGCCTGCGGAACNNAGCACGGCGGGGATCACCCCAGCGGCTCCATTGGTCGGCGCCGTCACCACGCGACTGCCAGCGGCGTTCTCTTCAGCCACCGCCATGGCGAACACGTTGACCCACTCCATAATGGCGGTCTGACTCGCCTGATTCTCGCGTTCTCGACGTGCGAGGGAGTCAAAGAGTTCCGGCGCTCGACGGCGGACCTTCAATCCGCCGGGAAGTATCCCCCGCTGATGGAATCCACGCGTCACGCAATCCTGCATTGCCTTCCAAATAGTGAGTAGCCTGGCGTGAGTCTCCGCCTCGCTTCTCCACGTCGATTCAATAGCGAGCATGCAGTCGCTTATCGAGAGTTGCTTGTCGGAGGTGAGTTGCAGCAGTTCCTTCCCCGTCTTGAACGGATAAGCACTACCGCTGACCAAGGGCGTAGCGGAGTCGGCGCGAGCCTTGTCTTCACCGACGACAAAGCCGCCCCCGACTGAGTAGCACTTCGTGACCGCTAACGGCTGGCCGTGCTGGCCAAAAGCTGAGAACTGAATTCCGTTGGGGTGGAATGGCAGAGACTCCTTCCGGAGAAAGAGGAGGTCCGTTTCTTCGCAGAAGGCGATCGTCGGCCCTTCCGGCAGCTGGCACTGTTGCGATTCACGGATCGCTGCGAGGCGGCCCTCCATAGTGTCGGGATCGACCGACTCGGGCCGCTCTCCCTCAAGGCCTAGTAGCACTGCTTTGTCGGTGCCGTGTCCTTTGCCTGTAAGGGCCAAGGAGCCATACAGGCGAACCTCTATGCGAACACAGTCACTCAGGTGACAGGTTTCCTTGAGACTCACAATGAATTGGTTGGCGGCCCGCATGGGACCAACCGAGTGCGAACTCGAGGGCCCAATTCCGACGGTAAACAAGTCAAGCACACTAAGGGGCATCTTTTATCCGCATGGGGGTAGGCGAAATCTGTCCGATGGGAGTCGACAGGCGGCGCGGGGATTGCAAACGGCTCGGTGGCGCCACGGATTGTTTCGAAGGAAGGGCCAGCTGTAATCATCGCTAACTCTCGGGGAGGACTACTCCGTGTCGAGAACCCGAGGCCGAAGCTCACCGCTTGGCGCCTCGGAGGGGTCTACCGCAGTAGTAGGTCGGCGCGGAAACCGTACTCCACCTGCGATCGCCTGCGTGACGTCCCCCGAGGCATCGCGAACAAAGACGATTTGCTCATCCTTATAGAGTCCTGAGTCGGGAAAGCCGAACCGATCGTTCCCCAGTTCGGTCATCGGGTAATCGTAGAACCATTCGATCAGCGCCCGCAACTTTCCGTGATCCTCGTAGACGTAGAGGACGTTGTGGTCCCATCCGTACTCACCCACAAGGTCAGGGTACGCCCGACTCTTCTCGGGGGAATCCTGAGTGTTGTGGCGCGACCAGATCTGTCCGTCGAGTTTGATCGTCCCCGCCGTCTCGTTCCATTGCAGGGCGGGACCGTGCCTGAGCACGTCATCAATGACTAGGTTTTCGCCTTCCCGCCTGATCTCTCCGAGCGAGTTGCGATACATTACAAATGCCTTGCTTCCTTTACCGACCACTACTATGGACTGTTCTCCGCATCGGTAACGCCCGGCCAACCGGTCGGCTTGGCCCAACGCCAACGATTGGGACGTCTCATACTTCGGCAAGGGATGCCCGGACTTCTGCGCCAGCATCAAACGTAGGGCGTAGTCGCCGATGCGGTTTGCGACACCGTTCGCGCCATCGAGAGCTATCGCCACAACGACGCCTACTTTCTCTTCAGGGATACCTTTGAGGAGCGTCGCGTAACCATAGACCGCCCCGCCGTGCTCAAAGCTGGGATGGCCATCTAGGTCGCCGAGCCGAAATCCAATGCCGTAATCGTGTCCTGGTTGGTGTTCCGGGCTGTCAAACTGAACCATCGACAATAGCACGTCTCGGTCAATCCCAAGTTCAGTGGGAGGCGACTCCTGGAACATCGTGATCAGTAGTTGCGAGAGATCGGTGACCGTGGAGTACAGATTGCCGGCTGGCAGAATGCCCATTTCGAACGCGGGCGCAGGAAACCGTCCGTAGTGGTGGGCCCACATCCATGCTTCAGGTAAGTGCTCCTCGATCGCGGCCGTCGGGCGGAAGGCGCTCGCCTTCATCTTCAGCGGATCGAGAACCGCGCGCTGCAAGTAGTCGTTGTAGGGCTCTCCCGCTACCCGTTCGACGGCGAGGCCCGCGACTGACACGGCCGCATTGGAATACTTGGTCTGCGTGCCCGGTTCGAAAACGATACGGGTGTCGTTGAGCGACGCCACCGTTTCGGCGAGCGACGGAGACGTCGCATCGAAGTAGCTGCCAATTGGCGGCTCTCGCACAACACCCGACTGATGCGACNNAAACCGAAGCGTAATCGCCGTGCCGAACGTATTTGCGGGAGCGAATTCGGTAAGATAGGTCCTCACGTCCTCATCCAGGTCAAGCTTTCCCTCACCGACCAGCCGCATCACCGCCAAGGCATTGAACAGCTTGGAGACCGATCCCACCCGGTAGACCGTGCTTGCAGACGCAGGATTATTGTTAGATCTGTTCTCCGAACCAAACCCAGCGGACCAGACCAAGTGATCACCCGTCACGAGGGCGATGGAGGTCGCCGGCAAGTCCTTGGCGGCGACCTCGTCGCGGATGAAAGTTTTCAGTTGGTCGATCACGGGCGAGTAATCCACCGGGCGCTCCGCCGCCGGGAGATGCGTGCCGACCATGAGAATGACGCCCGCAAAGACGCCGATGTGGTAAGGCACTCGACCGATGAATTCTTTGTCAGAAAACATAATCCAACCCGTAGAGGTAGGTGCTGCTGGTCGCCACCCGATCACATAGTGAAACACGTCTCGTCTCGGAGCACCCCGCCACATCCGGCCCGCCGTGGCCGGGAAACCACGCCTTGCTCGACGGTCACGCCAACCGCCGGGTCGGACGCAAGTAGCAGGGCGCCGTCTAGATCGCAATAATCCAGGAGCGGCAAGAGCTGCGTCGCCGCGGAGATGCCAATCGAACTCTCGACCATACAGCCCACCATCGTCCGGAGGCCAAGCGATCGTGCTTCTTGCAACATTTGTACTGCCGGCGTTAATCCGCCGCACTTGCAAAGCTTGATGTTGACGCCGTGGAAGAGTTCCGCACAGCGCTCGATGTCGGCGGGAACGCAACAGCTCTCGTCGGCGATGATCGGCAATGCGGATTCCTCTCGCACCCATTTATGCTCGGAGGGGGGGGCGTTAGCGGGGAGCGGCTGTTCGATGAACTCCACCCCCAATTGGCTAAGCGCCTCCGATTTTTCGACCGTTTCTCTTGAACTCCAGGCGCAGTTGGCGTCAACACGGATGAGCGCGTCCGTGTGCCCACGCAATGCGGCGATGACCTCCAAATCCTGTGAAGTTCCCAGCTTGACCTTGTAGATTCCCCAGCCCGGATTGAGCTGAAACTCTCTGACGACCTGACTAGGAGTCCCGACGCTTAAGGTCCAACTCGAAGGCGGAGGACTGCCCCACGACAGCCCTAGGGTTTCCCAGCAGCACTGCCCCGCTGACTTGGAAAACAAATCGTGTGCGGCCATGTCCAGAGCGGATAACGCGAACAGATCGCCCGCCAAAGTCTCGTTCAGCTCCTTCCAAAGCTGATCACCCGAGGCAAGTGAACACGACTCGACCTCTCGATTGACGCTTTTAAGCGAAGCGACGATCGATTCGACCTTATGCCCGTAGTAGTCGTTTTCGTTGACTTCGCCGTAGCCGACGACTCCCAACAGCTCGAGCCTAACGATCACCGTCCGCTGACTAGTGATCGTGCCACGCGAGATGGTGAAGGGGCGCGCCAGGGGTGAATCGAGGACCTGGATTTCTAACTTCATTGGAGTATCTCGTNNNGTCGACTAGCACACCCGCTCCGTCTCGATACACGTCGCATGCTGGAAGCTGAAGCGATTCAGAGACCCTGACGCATTCATGCGCGGCTTCGGATTCACTAAGGCCGTGGCTGTTGATTGCTATTCCGATGACCTTGGCGGCGGCGCGTACGCTCGCGATCCTCTCGTACAGTTCCACCAAACGGATCAGTGGCACAAGCTGCGCGTGAGGGAGACCGAGAACCGCTTCCCGAGCGGGCGCGTAGCACATGACTAGCCCTTGCGGCGCGCAGCCGTGCAGCAGTCCGAGCGTCACACCAGAGAAGCTCGGGTGCGCCAGACTCCCTTGCCCCTCGATCAGTACAAAATCGTGATGCTGTTCCGCGACGACTTGCGATTCGATCGCCCCGCTGATGAAGTCAGCGACCACGGCGTCGACAGGTATGCCTGCGCCGTCGATCATGATTCCCGTTTGGCCCGTGGCCACAAAGCTAGAATCATGGCCGCGCCGTTTAAGTTCACGGTCGATTTCGATCGCCGAGACCATTTTTCCAACGCTGCAGTCTTGTCCGACCGTGTGGATACGCAGATTAGACCTGCGGAAGGCGACGCCGCCAGCTACCCGCGAATGCCCGTTCTTGCGGATGTCGATGATCCGAACATCGTGCCGTTGTGCGAGTTCAGCAAACTCCGGATCTTCGGAGACGAACTCGTGAAGACCGGAGACGATGTCGATCCCACGCCGCAGGCAGCCAGCGATCGCAGGCCGCCACTCGATGGGGAGCTTTCCGCCGGCTGGGGCGATACCGATGAACAGAGCATCTGCCGGGGGGATCTCATCAAGACTACCACAGATCGGAGTTTCACCCCCGGCTCCAAATACCTCCTGACAACGCTTCCCAGCGACGCTGCTGTCGAGGACGGCAGTGACGTGCTCTTGACGATAGCGCAACAAACTAATGGCGGTCTTCGCGAATCCCGAGTTGGCCTGCCCCTCGGTGAAAACGATAATTCGGTGGTAGTTGCGGAGCACCTCCGCCATAACGCCTGACTCAGCACAAGTCCTAAGGGGCGCGTTACCGACTATCTGAGACATTCGCAGTGATTACTTCGAAGGGGGGCAGACACGGGGCAATCTATACGCGGCGCCGTCGATATCCTTGAAGATGACGTTAGCAGAGCCGTACGGCGAGGACGCTATGCTGCAGCGCAAATCTCCTGTAATCCGCGCCCACATTACACGGCGAGGACATCGCACCGTGCTATAAGACTGGGGACACGCTATGGCGGGGAAGCTCGCTCTCACGGGGAGCCCACCTCGACTTTCCGCGTCGGATTTCTCGCAGATCTCAGCCTAGTCACGTGCGGTGCTTTACTATCAAGAATTCGATGTCCCTCTTTATGCTTTATGGTTGAGTTCCAAAGGCTGTTTCGACTCTCCGTCATCCTGCTGGCTGCCCTAGCGCCGCTGGCATGCCTGGGCGATCAAGAGAGTGACAAGAACATCGATACTCCGTCGCCGCTTTCCAGGGACTCGACTACCGCGACTCCACAAGAACGCATCTGGAATGAAATACCCGATGATTGGGAGCCCCCGTTCGAGAAGTATCTTCTCAATCAGTTCGCCAAGCACCAGATCCCCGGCGCATCGATGGCGGTCGTTCGCGATGGGAGGGTGCTATACGCGCGAAACTTTGGATGGGCCGATGTTGGAAACAAAACACCGGTTCAGTCGTGCAGCCTGTTCCGAGTCGCCAGCCTCTCGAAGCCACTGACGGCCACGGCTATCTTCCGTCTCTCTGAATCGGGGAAGCTGGATCTCGACGCCCCTGTGCTTCCCTTGCTGGAAGATACCGACTACCTCCCGCAACAGAACGCCTTGAGTGACGCACGTCTCAAAGAAATCACGGTCGAACTCCTCCTTCAACACCGCGCAGGATGGGACCGCGGCATCTCGGGAGATCCTATGTTCGAGTCGGCCCGTGTCGCTCAGGCATTCCGAAAGCGACCACCCGCGAGTCAAATCGACACGATTCGCTACGTGCTGAGCAAGCCACTCGACTTTGAGCCGGGCGAGCGGTACTGCTACTCCAACTTTGGCTATCTACTGCTCGGAAGGATCATTGAGCAAGTGAGCGGCATGGATTACGAAACGTTTGTGCGAGATGAAATCCTTGCTCCGGCAGGCGTCACCGACATGCGGATAGGACACACTTTGTCACAAGGCAAAGATCCGCGAGAAGTAAAGTACTACGACCCCGGGGTTGGCCCGTCGGTCTTTGACCCCGATAGTCAGACGCTAGTTCCCGAACCCTATGGGGTGTGGAACCTGGAAGCGATGGATGCCCACGGGGGATGGATTGCGACCGCCACGGATATGGCGAAGTATGCGTCGACCTACTATGCCGACGCGGTTGGCCCTCCGCGCTCAAACGCGTTGCTCAACGCGACCGTCGCCCGCCCCTCGGGCGCAGCGGGATACGATCCTCAGGGCGCGCCGACCAAGGCGTACTACGGACTGGGGTGGAAGATTCTCACCGACGATCAACATGAGTGGACGCACCTCACCCATCTTGGGTCCCTGCCGGGCTCCAGCACCATGCTGGTTTGCCAGAGAGATGGCGTCTGCTACGCGCTGCTCTGCAATGCGAGGAAATCGCCATACACAGATCACTTCTGCAACTCGATCTTCGACGAC